>LOND01000202.1:121278-154081 GCA_014220965.1 Paragonimus kellicotti
CCAGTGATTCGCAGAAGGATACGGCCAACCAGTGTCGACAACGCGAACAGACTGGTAGGTCCGCACCCAGACCAATCAGGATGGCACGCTGCTCCAGCATCGGATTTTGTTATAACGAGCATCGGAGTAAAACAAGTTGTTTAAGTGCGTCACGCATTAAAACAAACGAGCTACAAGCGGAGTTAAGCCAACCAATAAGAAAGCTAAAGCGTCAGTACCAATCGTAATTCTTCATTTTACTGATGCGTCTTGTCTATAAAATAACCAATAGAAACTCAATAAACTGAGATTTGCTTTGTGCCACGTGGACTGACTTTTGCTCTCGTTCCGGAAGGTAGCGATTTTTTTAACACAACGTTTTCAAGCCTGATGGAAACCACACAAACACATCTAATGCATCCTGCTACCTTGACATGGTGGTCCGGCTTGTGCACTGGTGGGCAACACAGAAAGTGATGAACACCTGAGACTGATGTCTATGAACACACACTCAGCTTGCATAATGAGCACACAATGACCTTAACAATTTCATACGCTTCCCCGGAACTCGTGTGTGAAAAACACGCTTACGGATATAACTTTGCGAACAACTGAATCAAAGACAGCCGCATTTGGGTCGAAAAGACCATGACCGTCGGCTGTCTAAAGGAAACTCGTAGCAGAGCAAAAAAATGTGACTGATGTATCCTCAGCCGGAACACCATCCAACCTCTTCTTTACGTAGTTGACTTCCTCTGGGTTAAATAACCTGACGTAATATAGGACCCGTGAATAACTTGGAAGAAATATACACCAGAATGATGTTTCAGTTGTTGTCACATAGACTTCGAGCGCCCTTCCCAAAACAGAAGCACTGTTGACAAGCGAAAATCAAAAAGTATCTCATCAGTTTTCCAAACCGCCCGGAGGAGTTGTGATAGTTTTAATATCAACCTCTCCCCACCAGCCTCGGAAACAAAAGGAGAGAAGATCTGATCCAGGAGCCTTGTTACACTTCAGGCGAACAGGCCACAGGACAACTACTACCTTCAAAAGAAGGTCGTCAGGAAAGCAACAACTGACCATGTCCAGAAGTGAACTCAAAGAGATAAAACTGACAGAAAAGCAGATACGTATCTATAAAGAAAAAAAACCATAGCCTAGGATTCAGAATTAAAAGGAAACCCGTTAAGGCAAATTGCGGATCCACTTATTGGAATGCGCAGCAATAAAAGTGCCAAATATGACCGGTTATCAAGGAATCTGAGACTAAACATTGCCCGTGATAGAGAAAGAAAACTGGAAACAACAAAACGAGCAGGCAACGATGAACGAATAATACCAGTCACAGGATGACCCCGACCAATAATGTCATACTGGAGTAGCGGTCAGGCTTGTGCACTGCATTGATCCAGGGGGCTATGCTGACCAGGTCTTCGGTCCTCCAAGGTTTATCCATGTCAGAGAAGCCAAAAGCGAAACAGTCAGACGGGAGACTGTTACACTCCTAGGACTGTATGTAGTATTACTGACCGCGTGGGAGTGAAACCCAATCCTATGGGTATACAGCAGAACTGTTTGTAATTGTGGTACTGTCGTCTTCCGATTAAGAAAGAAGGGGGTTAAAAAAGGTACCCTCAAACAAAAGGCCACTTCGACCTCCCGGCGTACTATCCAATACGGTCGAAACTTTCGGTTCAGTTAGAAAGCCTGTTGTAGTCTGCAACACATTCACTGTGTGGAGCAGTGATCAGAATCAAACATCATCGTCTTATTCACTGCGTCCTTTGGGTTCGGCAAACCTCCCACGGTTAAGTGAATCAGATTCTTGAGTCAGATACTGGGGGTGACGTCCCCCCAGAACCCTATTACCCGTTGCCTCACAATTCAGACTTTTGAGTCACTCAGAGTGAAGTCCCTCAAGTCAGCGCTCTTTCGCGGCATAAACGGCCGGAAAGTGTTCGAAGTTATCGATGCCCTGACAGACCAGTCTACTCATTTTCGCCATCCTCCTCCGTTTATAACTACCTCCTGTTGAAGCCGAGACAACTAATAACATCTGCGCTCTTCGACAAATAGGCCAGCAACGTATTCTGACGAGCACTCTCTTCGGTCCGGATCTGAGTATGTACCGTGTCTCTGAGACGCGCCTTCACGATCTTAGCATCGTCCTTCACTTGAATTCAACCTTAGGTAATGCTATCGGCTAGCAGTTTTTCTTTTCATGGTCTCTGATGACGACGAAGCCGAATCTCGCGGTTAGGCTGAAGTGTGAAATGCACTGAGCTCTGAGGCAGAGCAGAACCTGTTAGACTGGATTTCAATGAATGCTCATTCGTATGCCGTCAGACCTAGCACTTTAGTCAAAAGTTGTTGACATGGACCAGAAAGACGTTGTTTATTTGTCATATATGTATACACTCCGATAAACGATAGATACGACGTTATTATGAATGACTCTTACGATACCCTGTCTAGTCCTTTGAGACAAACTAACGTTCTTCGACGTCGGTGTGCTTGTTGGTGATATTGTGGTGGATTATCAAGCCGGAGGTGAGAGTATTCCAACACTTGGCGGAATACCTCAACGCGGAAGGGAGGTCCGTCCAAAAGCCATAGCGAGCAGATCGGGGACAACGTGGGCGACCGGATGAGTCATCGCTCGACTGGATCGGACCAACGGGCGAGGCACGGCAGGCAAAATAAGACGGATGACCTGATCGGGGGCGCCGTTATTCCAACACTCAAGGGAATATCTCGACACGGTCGCGGAATACGGTCAAAACCCACAGTGGATAGATTGCGGACAACACGAGCGACCGGACGAGCTATCGCTCAACAGGATCGGATTAACGGGCGAGGAGTGGCAGGCGAAAAACCCCCCGGTAGAAGGCGCCGATCACACACGTAAACCGGGCAGAAGTGCACACGACGCGTGAACGGAAACCTGGACGTGTTGTGGACTGGATTGATGACTCATAAACGCGAGCGCGTGCGTAGCGTGGTAACTAGCGTGTTGGACAATAAAGATTGTGCTTTATTGGACGCCTTCTCGCTACAATATGAATGCACAATTTGATCGCCTTACTCCAGAGGAAAAGAGTCCAGGTGATATGTTCGGTGTCCGGGAGCAACGCATTGGCAGTGGCGATTGGCTGTTACAATTATGCGCCTCTCACGGACTTCATATACAGAGTAGCGCATTTCAGCCCGAACGACGGCAATGCATCACGTGAAGGCCATCCTGTGTAACTCAATCATGGACGCAAACTGATCATGTCACCATCAGCTATCGGTGGCGCCACTTCATTGCAGACTGTCGTTCATTTTGTATCAACCGCCTTGACTCAGATCATGCTGTTGTTTGTGCCCCCTTTATTTTATCGTCTACTCAGAGGCCATCTTGTCACAAACATAAAGTACTCCAGTTGGGAGTTGAGCGACGAGTACCTACGGAACGTTTATCAAACAAGAGACAACTAAACTGCCCGGATCATAACAGAGTGTGCCCCAACGAATACTTGGCAAAACTCTCGTGTGAAAACGTGTGTTCCAATGGAACAGGTACGACAGAAGTGTAATTCTGGTGATTTAGCAGAACTTGCGAAGAAACATAGATGGATTCCTCCTTAATTCTAATGCGAGAACGATTGTTGTGAACCGAAACCCAAGCTTACGAAAAGTCTGCGTAAAGACCGTGAGGCTTACTTTCTCGAACCAGCGAAGGTTACAGAGAAATCAACTTTCATTTTGAAAGAAAAAGCTACCAGAACAGAATTATTAGGTCTGTTCCTATCGCATCCGAGGTACGCACGGGTCTCATAATGCGACAGCTTCCGAAAACCAGTGAGATCCAGGTAAGAGAAGAACAGACAGGTTTTCCGCCTGGTCGCAGATATATCGATCATATCTTCATCTCAAGGCAGACAATTGATCATCTGCACCCCTTTTTTAGGCAACGGTCGTGATATTTTTAAACATAATGGCTGCTTTTGATTCAGTTGCCCCACACACGCACACCAAGACTGTCTCTATGGCAGATAAGCCCCAATGAAGTATGTAAATTTGTTGAAGTAGTGGTATGGCAGCTCTGAATGCAGGATGCGCTTTTATGAGCAACTGTCTCGAGCGTTCGCCATGTCAATTGCCCGACATTCCCCATTCTTCTGAATTCTGTGGTGGATGATAATCTGGAAGGAGCACTCAGACGTTCCGAGGATCTCGGTATAGAGCCTCCGTCAGATAGAGAGATGACTTTACTTAGTTCTGCTGCATAAAATATGCGGACCCTGTTGAATGGGATAAATGATGTGACCGGTCTACATAATGTGCACTTTGCATTTTCAAAGTGTGGTGTCGTTACCAGATTGGGTTGGCACTGACCCTGTCCTTGTTATTGCTGGCTGACCGCTAGGTGCTATCGACCGCTTCCCCTATCTACGCAGTGTTACCTCGTCAGTTCGTGACCATCTATACCGCCGGCTGGAAACAATCTCTCGCATGCCACATTGTATCGCAGTCGATGGCGAGCCTGTCACCACAAACTTACTGACTCTTCTTTCTCTCGTTTGCTTACTTTCCTTCTGTTCCTCTACCCTGCTAAAGTTATTTATTCACTTATTATTTAGGTTTTTTCATTACTCATCATGCATTATTGTGTCAGTTCGTGGATCACTGTCAAGACCAACAGCAACCTGGGTCAGTGTACCGACAGGTACGGCCCAACGCTGAAAAGTGATGACGATAATGATGGTTCAATCATTAACGAAACTAGACGAATTACTGATCACCGTTTTTGTAATAATGCGCCCGTGTGTTTTTCTTTCTAGTCCAAGTTCGCAGTATAACCATTTTTATTTCCGGAAAAAAGAGTTATCGCCACCGTTAGGAAACAGCGGTGAAACGCTAAAAATGGAGGTTTATCTCACGTAGGATATCGGTTACTGATAACTTAAGAAATTTTATAGAGGGCAGTCAATCTCCTGGGCCAGTCGGTAGATAAATGATTTCAAATGTGGAATTTAAGAGCTGCTGATGATGGTGACGAGCCTGTCTTCGGAGACTCATCGGCTCTGCTTTCTCGTGATATTCGATTGTTTCTTGTTCGTTTGAGGTTAGAACTGTTACCCCGCATCCTACAAGATCTGAGTTTTCTCGTGAGCTCCCACGAAAAACTGAGATCCGGTAGTCTTCAGCTTAATAGTTCTAATCTCGAAGGACTTATTAAGTCCCACATTGAACTGTGTGAACAACAGTTGGAGTCGCAGGGTGGGATTCACGAAAAGTTGAGGTCTGTTGTGAAATTATGGTTTGGCAACAAAACCAGTTGTAAAGGCTCGGTGTTTATTGTGTGCTTCCCTTCCATAACGAGTTTGTACAGGTTAGCTGCCATCATCAATTAGCAAAGTACATAATCTGACATCCACATATTGTAGGCATGCTTGTGATGGTTTATCACTTCTTGTGCATGGGAAACATAACCTTCCAGTCTTCAGGGCCACATTTCGTTCGAATTACTTCACAACTGTGTAATTTCTACGCTGGACTGCATGTTAAGTTGACCAATTCGTAGCCGTGCTACAAATTAAACCAGTAATCTTCGCTGTGCCCTTGCTTGATGAGTACGCAGAGACGTTAGAATGTTCAACGAAGTTGAAAGATAACGAGAATAGAACACTGTGAGTAAATCTATCAGTGATTCGCTTATCATGGGCATGTGCGAAGGCTGCATTGGAATTTTGAAGATATTCATTATAGAGGTTTCCCAAAATAAAAGGCCACTTAAATGACCCTCAGGTAACTTCTGTTACTTCCTTCGTTAGTTGTCCTCTCCTAACTTAATTTTCATTATCCTGGCTTATACTAGTTTCAGACAGTTTGATTCTGTTGGCCGTGGATTTTGAATCACTGGAAATTTCACTAAAACGTCGAATGCCTACATAGTTTTGTCACAGTGCGTTTCTCTGCAGTACTCAGTTCTAAAACCAACTTTGACTTGTCAAGTGAAGCTGCTGTTACCCTGATCGCAGTTCTTTTGAGCAGTGAGTTTGTTATGGGCTATCTTATTACAATCAGCGTTGGTTAGGCGGACGCTCTGGTACTTTGCACAGTCAGCTATTTTCATACAGAACTGTGATGTACGATGCAGCTCTTGGTTTCCCCCGTCAAAATTGTACCACCATCAAAGTAGGCGGTCAAATGTAGTTGATACCAGTCCCAATTTGAGAATGACTGTATTTTTACCGGCTATACAGTTCTTGTGATTATGACTGTTGACACCCTCTATACGGAAGGTACGATCGGATGTGCGAGTCATTTATACCGGTTATCTCACACTCGCTGGAATCTGTAAACCAAAGCAGGTCATTGGCAATTGCATATTATATGCGCTGGTAAACTTCTTATTATCAACCAGTTGCGGTAACACTTTTGAGGTTTGACAGATCACTTTATAAAATAACGTTAATTCGCATCTTATTTCTTTTAAATCGTCCTCCACTCACGTCGTCCTGTCTCATTCTCAGTTAAGTAATTCTGCAGCGCGTGGGTTGATTTTTAGTCAGGCTCTCAAATTCAAGAAGGTGCTCACGGAAGGAGTCCTAGAAACTTCCTTGTTTACTGTGTCGCTTCAACTAACACTCCGGAGTAACATTTCGTGCATTCTGATCACACGTGGACATGCAACTAATTTTAAACGAATCAAAATTCCACAGAGCGGAAGTCATGGCTTAAGGGATTGAATAGATGATTAAATAAAGTGGAAATCAAAATGTGGGAATGCGGACTACCAGGGTAGCCACAGCGTCAACACAAATTGTTTGTGAACAAACAGGGGGAGACTGTGATGTTTAATAGCCAAAGCCTCAGCAAACTGGAGTATGTGTTCCCGGTTGCTTCCGAAAGAATCACCGAGAACGCGTCAGGAACTTTGATTCTGTGTCCTGTTTGTATTATGTGTCCTTGCAACCGATGATGTTGGGTGCCGTCCGTCGGCATCTGTACAGGTGCCTGGCGTTTTTAACTGAGTTTCCAGCCATTTGGGAACATGCTCCTTAATACGAACAGCTAGTTGTCGGTTTGTCCTCCCTATGTAGCTCATACTGCAGCTACACGAATATTTGTATAAACAGTGAGATGTGACAGACGTACACTGTTTGTTCGTAACCGGGGCGACTGGTAGAGTTCTTGTTCGCTGTATATACACAGTTTTGCAGCGTTATAAGTCCTGGATACAGCAGCTGTTAGACGCTTCCTCGTCATTGTTGACCAGCTGTCCCCTAGAAACGGGAGTTCTAAATACACCGTCCTCTTCGGTACCGTCGTCACTTCTACTGTTGGGATGACGGCTCTGCTGTACTTTCTAATAAATCGCAGGGGTACCCGTTGACCTGCAGAGTGTCTGTCAGTAAGCCTAACTCTGGCTGTAGGTTGTCTTCTGTGCAAATCCTCCGTGCTCTGTGGAAAAGCGTCCTGACTAGACTTCTCTTATGCTGCACCGGACAGAAGCTTTCGAAATGCATATACTGTCCTGTCCAGGTAGGCTTCCTGTAGACGGATCTTCCTACCGTGCCATCTGATCTTCGAGTGACTAGAATGTCCAGGTACGGAAGACAGTCATTCGCTTCGTTCTCTCTCGTCAGTTTTAAGTTCGAGTGAGCTTGGTATCTTTTCGAGAATAACGTATTTGAGTCAATTGAGCTCTGAAAAGTGGCTAGACTATCATTTGCGTAGCGTCTGTGCAACACTGGTTTTGACAGACATTCGCGTAATGCGGATTCTACTTAGACCATGAAGAAATCCGCTAGAAGTGGACCCAGCGGATTGCCCATTGCAACCTCGTCCACCTATCGAAAACTATACGTCTGGAAGTTGAACCTTACGCTGTGCGCACATAAAAGTAATGATCATTTCAGTTCGATCACCGGGATGGGAAATGGAGCACTGCTGCTTACAGTAAACTCGCAAATGCTATCAACTGTTTCATGGAGCGGAATGTTAGTAAACAGGGACGTCACATCAAATGAACACATCAGTTTGTCTCGGACATTTAAACCATCTATACAATTAACAAGTTCGAAACTGTCCTTCAGACTGTACTTACTGAATTGTCTTCTGATTGGTTCAAGCAAATCAGCTAACCAACGGTCTAATTTATGTTGCCGGTGCGTTACGCACGGATATAATGAGCCCAATGTCCCACTTCGGCCCATCTAAGTCTATGCAGGTGTAAATGTTATACAAGAGAGTTCGTTTGATAATCACTACCAAATACCCGCTTCCTAACCTCCTCGCTGGTGCCACCCGATACGAGCGATTGAACGCAGACATCGGTGGTCAAATACCTGAAGACGGTTCACGTCCTCTACCCTGAGCGGCCAGTTTCGCTGTCGTAAAGTGCTACAGCCCGCGCTGTCGACCTATATGCGCGATATTTGAGCCTCAGAGAAATACCCGTTCGTCGACCAGATGTGCTCAGATTGGCGAACACCGCCCTAGCCTTGAAAATAAACACTTCTATTTCATTCCCTACACCTCAGACCCTAACTTAATGTTGAGTACAGGAATGAAGCGCCGACAGTATGTTCACATACTTGGTCAGTACACCCCGCGTTTAAGCGACTCTAAAAGTGTAGATCGATCCACCGAATCGAACGCACCTTTATAGTCGAGAAATACGGCGATTGTTGGCCGATGGTATACATGACGCTGTTCCAGAATTTGGCATAGTAAAAATCTGATCTATAAATTCTCGTCTGTTTGTTCTTCCCTAATGTTTACCTCCCGAACTGCAGTGAGTCGACGAAGTATAATGGATGCCAGAACCCTAGAAATGACTGGGTCAAACTAATTCCCCTATGGTTTTCGCAAGAGCCCCGGACTCTTTCTTGAATATGGGAACTATTATCAACTGACCCCAACACGGAAGAATGGTCTCCTTCGTCCACACAAGTTGAAACAATTGAGTCAAGGTGTGCACAGATGCCTAACACCTCCTTCCGCTTTCGTTGGAAAGTGCCGGCACGAGGTCATCTGCGCCAGCAGCAGTAGAAGCAGTAGGTCAGTTAACTTGGACCTCACAGTGTTCCGTCCACCGCTCTAACCTTATGGACTTATTATAGACGAGTATGCCGCCTGCCCTAGCTAATGACCTCATTGATAGAAGGTCGTCTGGCACCAGTAGTACGGATAAGCTAAAAGAGTTTGCCCGTTTCCTGAAGCAAAAGTGGTCTTCACTTCCTTAACTTTCTCCATTAACCAAGCCTCAAGATCAGCCTTTTGGCTACGTTTCAGTTTCCTACGGATATCTCTCCTAAACTTGTTATATGAGCTGCCAGGAGGAATGTTTCGTCTGACCTATAATAACTCCGGGAATTTCTCCAAGATCCAATGTCTATTCGACGCACGTACCACGTGCTGCGTGCTACAGTACCTGTTTTCTGCAGCTATTAAGACCTTCGGATTGAGAACAATTAAGGTGACTTTTTAAACTGGTTTGGTACTTATGCTTTACCGATGGTATAGTCAGTTTCCCAATAGCTAATCGTTGCTGTCGATGGGGTCGTTGCCCAGCGAAAAGTAAGAACAAAACGACAACGTACCAACGCATGATCTGAATCCAAGTATGTGCTCCAATAAGAACGACAGTCTTGAATGGAACCCCGCCACCTATAACTAACGGCTATGTGGTCTATCTGAGACCAGGCCTGATTCAAAAAAGAAGAGAGCCAAGTATAACAATGACGCGCACGATGCCTAAAATTAGTGCTGGCTAAAAATAGCTTATGCTCAGCGTACAGCTGTAACAGTTGCACGTCATTATCCGCAAAATGTGATGCTATTCCCAGCCTGCCACCTAAACGAGACTCGGGCACACCAAGGCGGCCGACCTGGAAGTTCGCATCTCCGGCCAGAATGACCATACTAGAACCATGTGTCGACCGAAGGAGAGCTGCGAGATCCGAATAAAATGCGTTCCGGACGCCGATGTCACTACACTCAGTAGAAGCATACGTAGACCCAATGAATAAACTTCTGAAAGTAATGCGGCTAGAGGTAGACTTAAAATGAACTGCCAGGCGGACGGCACAAAGTCTACTGTTAACAGGAATCCAATCTACTAATGCGGCTGCGCCGTCGTGCTGAGGAACTATACCTACCCCAGCCTGACCTGTAACAGCGGCTGTGGAGTCACCCGAAGTGTATAACCAGTATCGGGTAGACAATGCGGGTGCTGTTAGTTCCATACGTTGACTACTGTCATGGATTCTAGTCTCCGAGATACAGCAGACATCAACGTGCAACGAGTCTAGCGTTCGTGCGAGAGCGGCCTGCTGACCTATCTGTTTTAGCGTGCGAACGTTGAAGGCACCTATATCAACTTCGCATTGTAGGTCTAAGGAAGCAGGGAACGAGGGAGGCTTTAGGTTGAATGGTAAGAGACGAGACTTACCGACACAGTGTTACTATGATCAGCTATATCTATTATGGGATATGCAAAGTAGCAATCAGAAACGGGTGTCGGAAGGGGCCTGAGAGCTGAATTTGATAGGACAGTGAGGGAAGTGGTCAGCAGTAGCATGTTTTCGCCTATCCACCCTGCTGTATGCAGCAGATAGGGCGACCCGGTTTATACTGCGAGACGGCCGATGCAGTATGGAATTACTGGTTTGTGAATATTCATGGTTGTGTGTGGGCTGAGATACTGCCAGGACGCCCAGACCTAGACAGGAGAACGATTAGGGTTCTCAACCAAAGCCTTTGGCTCAAAAGCCTGTACCACAGGGCAGTATGTGGGTGACAGTGTACCAGAAGTGGTACATTGTTCGTAGAAAGGTGCCAACCTTCTTCCAACCTCCAACCTGGAGGACCAGAAGACTGTAGTTTGTCAGACCTCTACCTATTGGCCTGCCTGGTATGAGTGACTATCGGTGTGGTGATCATGCCATGTAGTTTAGCCCAATAGGTCATTGAGATGCGCAAGCCGTCACACCACGTTAGGATCCAGTTTTTGTTATGACGAACTTCGGTGTGTTCCAGTGAGAGGAACTGCAAGCCCTCACATGACACGTTGTCTGTCACCTAAGCTACGAAGCTATGCCGGAAGGCTTGGAATTGTGTGCTACAACTCGACTGCTCAATCACCGGTATGTGACATCCTCCAAATCATTGAGCGGATATACTGTCATGGTGAGGTTATTTCGATCAGTCAGCAACCGCACATACAAACGCAGATTTTAAGCACACAATCTCTCTTCAAATGTGCCCGAATCAAACTACAATTCAGACGGATCACGATCAAATCCTACGTAAAAGTGATGACACAAGCCGATACGAAATGCACATAAGGTTACGTTAAAGTCGGCCGGTTACAAGGGTGCATGTCAGAGTTCTGAAATATTGTTGAAAACCGTAGTCCGATGATTGGTTGTGTAGTCCACAAACAGGCGCAAAGATATCTACAGAATGACACACGCAGGGCAATAAAAACGTACAGCAAACGACTGCCAGTCAGTCCTGTTATCTGGCTAAGCACACGCAAAGCATCTTGAAACAAACGAGGAGTGAGGTGGAGGACGATAAAATATGAAAAACGGCATTTCCAATGGATAGAAGTAGCTATTTTTAGTAGTTAGGTCCACTTCCCCTCCCCTCCTCTGTTTTCTTCTTTCTTCCTATATAAGTTTTTTTTTTTCCTTTGTTCTTCTCCGTGGTTGTGTGGCAGTCAAGCATCAGTGTGAACCACTGATGTATTGCTGTCGATGATGATGATTTCGAATGTAAGTGCGATTGTGTCGAAGCTCGCGGAAGTTTAACAGTGCTCATGCTTAATCACCAACCAGGTGATTGCTAAACCGAGGCGAGAACATCGCGACTGCTTTTGTTCAAGTGTTGACGACCCATTAACATTTAGTCCACATGTGATCCAGTGAACCACATGGTTGCAACCTCTTGTGCTGTAAAGACTAAACGCCTCAACTATTCTATCAGTATGAAGAATAAAATATACATACAACGGGTAGTAAAACATCCAGCACTTTTCAAACCATTTATTAGACAGAAAATAAAAGCTGAACTGGAGGCCTTCTGGTGTTCACTGCGTCCGCCAGTTGGTCTGTCTTCGGTTTTAGTGTTAGCGATGTCTATGGCCTGAGTCCGCTTTTTTGCATTCGGATGCCGAAGTTTTATTAAATTGCTGTCGAGCTGTTTCATAGAATTCACAGTAAATTTGCGTAGTGGGAGAAACTTAGGAAGCTTAGTTACATCCGAACCTGTATTGGGCGATTTTGAAAGAATTGATAAGTCGGTAGATTGCTTCAGTTTTCTCGGATCAGTAATGGAAAATTAAGATTGAATAAGTCAACGAGTAATGGACGAAATTGAAATCCAACCCCAGTTTGCACAACCTATCTGAGTAGGGCAGAAAACTGGTGAGTAACCAAACTACCGAGTTGGACATCTTGGACATTGGCGCATTTCTCGGAGATAGATAAAGGACGCTAGAATCCGTCGTACTACCGTAACGTTCGCATGTGTTGATACCCGAAATCTTGATAAACAAGACGGCCAGATAACTAACCCGGCAATAGGGGTGGTATTGGGCACCAGAATTAGCATGTGCCGCTGCTCAGTCTGAAGACTACCTGGGCACAGGAGTGCACGTGGGCGAACAGTCGGTAGATGATGATGGATTTGCGGATATACTTGCTGGCGATCTCCGGTGCTCATTCTCTTCGCGTGCCTGCATTCGACTTTCGCTTACGTTCATCAGCCTTGCAAGGTGCTACCACTCTGCAGTGTGACAAATGTCGAACTGGAACGCGCCCGTGAACGGTTAGTATGAGTTTAGAAAATTTATAACGATCGCATGGTATGGAAAGATTTAATTTAATTGCCGTTTTTGTTTGTCTTTTCTCTATGTGATTTAACTCTCCCAGATGGAGCGCCACTACCTTGCAACCCAGTTATTCCGCTGACCACGCGATCGAACTTGGCCTGTTACCGCCTGTTTTTCTCTACGGTTGATTGGGCAGGCGCAGAGGGCACATGTCGTAATCTCGGTCCTGATGTTCACTTGGCATCTATTCATTCCAAATCAGAATTTGACGAGCTGGTAAGTCTCTCCTGGTTTGATCGATTGCTTTAGTGTGTGAAATAATTGTCTGCCCTATGTTACTTGCCTTAATGCAAAGTGCGTCAGTTATGACCACACTGTTGTTATCGTGGTGCAGTGTGTTGCGTGGCTCTAACAGTGAGTAGTAGGTGTCATAGGAGTGCGCATTCATCTACTGGACATCACATTTTATTGTTGCTCGTTTTCTCTTAGTTCAATTGGATTGTCTCCAATGTTTATTTTGTTGATCTCTATGTCCAGATCGAGTTACTCCGGAGCAATGGCGCTGGCTCGCAGGATGTCTGGTTCGGACTCCATGAATCCGAATTCGCCTATGCTTGGTCCGATGGTACCACGACTGATTTTGTCTCACTTTCAGCTGATATGAGCAAAGATTATCGCCATTTACGACAAGATTGTTTTGTGCTCTCGCCGTCACCCGGTAGGTTCGTGTGGCTGTGCATGTTTTCAGACAAGAGCATTCTTAGGCGCACGGAAGCTACTTAAACTCAATAACACGTTTATGTTGTTTTGCCATGTTACTCGTCTGCTCTGTACAATCAGAACTGATCTTTTCGAATGGCCACGTGACATTGTATACGAGTGTTTGTATTTACCGGCATTGACGTCCAGACAAAAAGGTTTTCACTAGGCACATGCCAACTACTGTATACGTACACCAGACTTATTCAGCGATTTTTGGATTACTGGCAGGTTGTGGGTTATTCCCGGCTTTATATACATTGGAAGTCGTATTTATTTCCTTGCTTCTTGCATGCGTTGCACCTCGTTCATCTGTTTGCTTTGAACCTGTTCTTTGGCCGTCACTATCATGCCTTGATCGTTCGCTGAGATGTTGACCGTTAACATGACAAAACCGACGTGATTATCACTACATATCTTTTGAATGATGGATTTACAACTCGGAAGTTATGTTTTGCAACAACTATGGACTACTTTGACTAGTTACCGAATTCCCGGTTCTCCAAGTGGAATTGATTCATGGACAATTGGTTGGTTTTCCTATGCTAAAGTTTAGTATACACGTTGTAGAAGATAAATCAACGTTTCTCAGCGGTCATATCTCAAGAGGACATATGGAGGTAAAGTAGGTACGATTCAAAAAACGCGGCCACAAACCGCAGTGTCATATGCCGCTTAACGTCTTAGTAACACAGCTATATAATATCGTCACAGTCCACAAGTAATGCGAACTAACTAAAAACACATTGCACAACATGTCTCAGTTCTTATGGGGAATTGCTTAAACTTCAGTCGATCTCTCTTCCTCTCTTATTCCCACGCCTGTTTAGTTCGTGAACACCGCGTTTCATCATCATCCGTTTAGTGAAAAAGCTATTATGGAAACATACTCCGTTAGGGGAATATCGTATTTTTACTTTGTTCATCTGTGCTTTCTGATGCATAGTGGCTCCCAGGTCTGCGTTACTTCTCAACTGCGAAGAAGTTTGTCAACAGCCAGATGCCGTTGATCGTGGGCAGTGGTGGTCACACCTCAGGGACGATGGAGCCTAGTCCTTTGATATGAAATGCGTGTACACCTCCGTGCCAGCTAGCATGACCATGGTTACAGCCGTGTGTTGGGGCTATTTGCTAGTCTGGTTGTATCAGGAAGCCTGTTTTTGGATAAGCCGTTTGAGTATACCTTTCAGCTGAAACTCCTGTGAAATTGTTTTGACTCCGGATTTTGTTTCTGGGTCTTTGATTGTGGAACGATTGATAGCAATACCTTTCTCCGGACGGATTTGTTGGTCCCTCACCTTCTTGATCTCATTTCGGCTGATTTATATTTTCAAGTATATTACAGTGCCACCAGCCTAATAGTAGTGAATAGTTCGTTTTCGGAATCGTATGTTATCTCAACACCTGGACGTGCTAGTGAGCGCGATACTCATTCGATTACGGGTTTGGGTTACCGGTGTATTCTCTGTGGTTCCGGCATTTTGTTCCACGGTCGCTTACGGACATTTTTATCCGCAAATGAACGGAAAATGTAAAATATCACAAAATGCCTGAAGTTCACACCACGTCGTATTGTTTACTAGTTCAATTCCCTTTCCTGTTTACTCCTTTTGTCTCATACTTTGAGCACTTACTGTTTACATAGGCTGAGCTATTCATCGGCATTAGCTTTGCCGTCGAAATCGGTTTTAGTGCGAGTTTTAGAAACGTTGCAATTCTTCACTTGTCGGTTATGTTGGCCTCATATCACTTAATTTCTTTTCTCATCCACACCATGCATCTACGTTCAACCCACTTCAGCGAATTGTTAACCGGATTTCTGTCTGTGCTTAAGTGGCACATGAACGTGTGTTTGTGTTTGACCGAGTGTTTAGCCCACCAGTGTGCGCTAATATCATACGTTTGACGGGTGACGCACTGGTTCAATGCACGAGCTACATTAGTTCTGAATTAGGACGGAAGCTCAATTTGCGTTGATGACGTGATCGCCGATATTTTAGGGAATTAATGGATGGCTAGTTGAGTTTCCTGTCCAACCATTTTCTATGCTCTTGAGCTCACTCGTTCCCCCCTGCTAACCACGGTGCTCTTTTCTCTTTAGTCAATCGATCAATAATAAATTGGAAGGCCGTCGATTGTGAGGGTCCACGTCCCGCTCTTATTTGTCAGCAAGGTGGAAGAGCTTTTAGATCTTTGGCCATTATCCCTGATCCTTCCAACTGGAAGCTCGTCCTTTGTCCTCCTGGGTACCGACAATTTGCCGATCGTTGCTTCTCAGTAAGTTGTTACTAATTTGCAGTTTTCGGATGACTGTCCACTAGGCCGGATCGTCATTCACTGCTAGCTTGTGCTCACGTAAATTCATACACGACCAGCCTTGAATCTGCTCAGATACTTTGTTATCCGAATCGTTGTTCTGTGCAACAGCGATGAGTACAATTTGAATGTTAATTTTTTGACATTTGCTTAATCACGTTGGAAGAACTCTGTATATTCACACTCTGTCGTGAACGATCCTCGTTGCCGCAATGGCTCCTGTTGGTTTCCAGATCACGTGTGCTTTTGCGTGTTGTCTCACAACAAACATTCCATGGTATACAATCTTAACTTGTCATGACATAACACATGGGACTGTCAATATACCGGTGTTATTGGCGCAATAATTTCTAACTGATGGTAGCAAAGTTACGGTGGTGTTTTATTTTCTTATCATTTGTAAGATTCTTGTTTGAGTAACAGTAAAGATCTGGCCCGTACATAGTACGTACTTTTTGCGCGGTGAAATTTTGAAGCTTCTCATGTCTTTTCAATACATTGATCAGTTTTAACGACGATGAGAAAACTCAGACGTGATTGCGATGTTTGTGTTGATCAGCAACATTCTAACTCGTTATTCTTAAAGTTTAATGGATGATATTCTTTTCATTCCTCCTTAATGGTATACTGCACCTTCGTCGCATGTCATGAACTAGATGTTTCAGGACTCTACTATCCATCTTCAATCATTTTTGCAAGAAAGCGCTTACAAATTTATGCTAAAATGGACACCTATTTTCGTATCATTTATTTATGATTGTGTCTCATATGGCTCACCGTAAGATAGGATGAGTCATTTTGTTAAAGGACGGAGATTCCATGTTGCGCTTGAGGTGTAAATATCAAAAGGCGTGTTTCAAGTCTGCAATCACAAGAAGCTGATTGTTGTTTCCCACCCACCATTACTTATTACTTTGTTCTTTCAGCGGAATACTAACCCTAATTCGACAGTGAACCACCTCTATAATTTGGTTACCAAAATTTATTCGTTGCCTTCGTGGATTATATATATAAAGCCCTAAGTCATAGGAGCCGTCCGAACTAATTCTTTTTACACCGCTGGAAAGATTCATTCCAGCGACCTCAGTCAGGATATTCTGATTTGCTTCCATTGGACACATTCTGTGCCTAATTCTAAAGTGCAACTGAGATGCATTCATTGTGTATCCTGTTCAGAAAAATCCATTATTCTGCATTTATCCTCTTGACCGGTTTCGTTACATGGTACAACGGCGGATGCGCGAGAAATTTGTTGTCACCCGTCCTAGGTTTGCCTAATCGCCCAGTGGTCTTTTCATTTTCCGAAACTTCGCAAACCAGTATCCTCTTCCTCTGTTGCTCAGAGAGCTGTATTCCGCGTTGTATGATTATAGTTACAATACTGAAATGTTAGGCATTCAGTTTGGATGTTATTCCCTCAATATTACATTTATTGGACACTTGCATCTCACAGTGCAAAGCACCACTTCCAACATGAACGTCAGTCTTCATATTATGTTGTAAGCCGCAGGACGGAATATTAAGATCATCAGGTTTTGCTCGACACCATGATTACCGATAGCACTTACTGGCCGTATATTTGTTTTGAATCTTATTTCATCACCGTTAGATTGATTATGTTGAAATAATACAACCACATATCGAATATTGCCTCGGGTTCCGACACAATGCTCCAACAAGAGATATTTTATGCCGAAAACTGCCTGAAGAATTGTGGAAATTCGATTAGCCTTATTGCGTTTGTCCCTTTTTCAGTTTAGCCTGATTATCTTTAAGTTGCACGATCGTTTGTTTTGTGAGCAACCATGTTAGTGTTCATCTTCGATTAAAACCACTGCGTTCACCCTTATCTGTACTTTTTAGATGATTTTTTATCAGTCGTGGTCGATGCATGTCCGATGGTTTATCAAATATCTTGGACTATATCATTGCTCATATTAAATCTTTTTACGCGGAATGCAGTCAAATAAACTCAATGCACATTGCCTAGACACGCACTTGTAACGTTATTACAAATTGGACATTTAATTCTGATTCATTAAATCGGTACCTCCTTGCATTGTTTGTATTTGTGGTGCCTGTACTGCTTTGTATAACCTCCATCGTGTTCAGTACATTATGTATGCATAATATTTGCAATATCTATGTTATACTGGTATCTGTGATGGCTTGTTGCGTAGTTTACGTAATTTATAGTTAGCTAAAAAAAAACAATAACGCCCTTCCATGTAGATCAACTCAGTGCTACTTGATTCAGATTTTGTTCTGGTTCGGATTTGACGGAGAGTTACTTTGTCATGGCTTTGATTGCGAGCGTCGGTGATTGGGGTCCTCTGCCACCGTCTGCTACCCAATACCTCTCAATGAACTAATGTGTACTTACGTTCGAGTCACGATTCTCCAATTTTTGGTAAACAGCTGCACAGTTTTCCTCCAAGTGTGGCGTTCAACAATGAGGTTTGAATGGTCATCTGTTATTGGAAGACTGCCTTAAATGCGGTTTCCGAAAACCCCGTTTTTGCTAACAGCATTTCTAACCTGCTGGTTTGGTCTGTTATCGGTAGCATTGTTCAGGTAACGGTTTTCGAAGGTGCTTTTTTTTTTGTACAAATGTGCTGTTCATATTTGCCTCTTGCTTGCTACTGATCAATTAGCGTTGGTCTTGAGCCCCCTTATCTTACACTATGTTTAAGCAGTATACCTATGACGCGATGTGTAACACATTAGCAAGCTCCTTAAGTAAAAACTGCAAGATTTTGCTATCCTCATTTTCTTAAAAGCTTGTGATTTTCTTTTCGACGAACGCGATATTATTTGCACGACAGGGGTAACTGGTCGTTGTTATTGTGTTTCCTCTATATTAACTCAGTTTTATAGAAATGGTTATCCCCCACATCTAACGTCTCGCAATCCGTCATGAGTGCAGATACGGATAGGCACATGTGGATCTTTGTTCCAGTTTCGGATTTTAAATCTCATTGCATACCAGTGGGATTGCGCAAACATTTTGATTTTCTTTTCGACGAACGCGATATTATTTGCACGACAGGGGTAACTGGTCGTTGTTATTGTGTTTCCTCTATATTAACTCAGTTTTATAGAAATGGTTATCCCCCACATCTAACGTCTCGCAATCCGTCATGAGCGCAGATACGGATAGGCACATGTGGATCTTTGTCCAGTTTCGGATTTTAAATCTCATTGCATACCAGTGGGATTGCGGAAACATTTTGATTTGCTATCGCCTTAGTGAGCATGTGTTCATTGCCCAAATTCCTTACCTTACTCTCGTCTCGTGCTCGTGGTTTTGTCTTCATTTCTCTAGCTCCTGCCGAAACCGTTGTCCTGGAATGACGCCAATAACGAGTGTTCAATTAACGCCAAGCAATTTCGTGGTTATTTTGGCTCTTTGGCTCGTATTGACAGCTCATTCGTTCAAGGTAAGTGAACATTATCCAGCGCTTCCATCAATCTACATTTCGGTGAGAACTCATGATGACTCGGTGGTGATCTCTTCGCTTTTTACCCGCACAGCCTGACACAACTGATTAACGAGGGTGCTTTTGCAGCATGCATGTCAAGCCGAATAAATTCAACATAAGTTATGCTCACGGTCACAGGGTTTTAAAACTGTCAATTGCTTTTGGTTGACAGTGATGCAAATCTTTATTAATATCAAGTTTGAAATAATACTTAGGCTTGCCATTCGAACCACCTGTCTAGTGATGGTACAGTGTTCAAAGCAGCTCTATTCTTGATCACTCATCCACGTACGGAACTCTTCGCAATCACATGTAGTTCATCAATCTTTTGAGAAATTCGGGTTCATAACCTGGCCATATGAACGGCCAATCGCTGGACCACATGTTTGAGCCACAGTTTCCACCACTGCCCCTGTTTTACTGCATTTAGCTTGGTAGTGTCTGACCTTGTACTTAAAACAGCACCGCACGACTCGCGACGCGTGAACTAGAAATCTAAATTAAGTTGGTTTAATCAGTCACACCCGTTGCTGTTTCATCATGTCTGTCTAATTATTCAGCCGGGTTATCGGACGACTTGCTCAGTGGACTATTGCTCTTTAGAACACGTGCTCGCTTCGTGCGTGCTCCTGAATTTTGTATTCTCATTTTGACGGTCTTAACGCTTGGTTAAAATTCGGTCAGCTTGATGTAGATTACGATGTTATACCGTCGAATTCTTTATCACTCGCTAACTGTACCAGAACCACATTGAACTGTGTATTGAGGTTCTGTTTGATGCAGTTGTATGACCGACTTCATATCCTATGTGTTATTAGGTATGGTCCACTGCATGGTCTACTACCCACTGTCCTATATGGCAATAGGTAGCGCGCTGTCTTCCTTGAATATTTTACTGAACGAACAGCCTATCACATTGGAATGTAGTTGGTCCAACCAAACTTATTCAATCGGTCTGTATTTAGTAATGTGAACACTAGTTCTTGAGTATGGATTCTACTGTCACTTATTTTAACCGTATTGCTTCTGTCCGTGTCTTTGTGGGCTACCGGCATGTAATCCATGCAGCCAAAAACTGATTAATTTTGTGCGTGTAATTGGTAACAATTGTAAACTGGCAATTTTAATTTTGAACAAAGCAGTTAGAACACGAAAACTGGTAGATGCAAGCATTTCGTATTGACTCGTCAGTACCAAATTTACAATAACACGGGTGCGTTTTTTTATAGCAAACAACTAGAGGGGTGGATAATCAATAAGCGTGTTAGGATAGGTCATTAAGTCCAGGGAAGGGTCAAATTCACGAACAGTTGTTTCTGAACACAGAGAGCTGGCTTGAGTCGGTTGATTGCGACTGCTTCGGCAAACCGTAATCTTGGGTTAGAATGACGTAACAGGACTCTGAATGCACAAGATGGATCGATAACGTGACCAGTGATCAGGACGTGTCTGGCGATTGAGGAAACTGGCTGTTTACGTGTTTCAGCAACATTGCCGTTCTCCGATAACACGGACTTCTGAACCCATTTAGGTAAATGTTCCTTCATTCTGGAGCTCAAGCATCTCTCGGTTCTGCCTATGTAACTTTCTCCGCAGTTACATACAAATTGGTAAATACAATGTGAAGTGGCACCGATAGGCTGATCTCCTTTGACTGAAGGCACCGGTAACTTCTGAGTCCGAGCAATTACACGGAGTTCAGCTGCATTGAAAGTTCGCTTAATTGAATTTCTCAACCGTTGTGTAGTTTGGTGCATGACATAATCACCCTTAAAAGGCAGCTCTATGTAGACCTTCTTTTTCTCTACAGTGACCACCTCTTCAGATGGTACTTTTTGTTTACTGTGCCTATCTATGAACCTTCTGGGGTAACCATTTGACTGTAGGACAGAAGTAATCAGGTCTAGCTCTTCCGCAAGACTGTCGTGCGTACAGATTCGTCTTGCCCGTGTAAACAGCGTATTTACTAATGTTCGTTTATGTTGGACCGGTGTAAAGCTACTGAAGTTTAAGTATTGGCCTGACCACGTAGATTTCCTATAGACAGTTCTTTTAATCGAGCCATCTTCTCGACGACTTATGAGTATATCTAGAAACGGCAAACAGTTGTTGACCTCAAATTCACAAGTAACCTTCAAGTTAGGGTGACAACTATTTAGACGTTGCACCAGGTTATCTATCACCTGTTTAGATCTAGTTGTTTGCTATAAAAAAAACGCACCCGTGTTATTGTAAATTTGGTACTGACGAGTCAATACGAAATGCTTGCATCTACCAGTTTTCGTGTTCTAACTGCTTTGTTCAAAGGGAACCAACTGTTTCAAATTTTCATTTTGCTAGTTAGCTCTTTTCAACTGGATCACCGGTTGTCCTGTTTAAGACGACCTGCACACTTAACGTAGATTGACATTGATTCTTCCTACTTGGCTCATTAAAGCATGCAGATAATGGAATGATTAACATGTTTTTGGCGTATCGTACTTAGATTAAGGCGGTAAATTATGTCAAAAATTATGTTCGTCACTTTTTCTTCTCGTTTCGTTTGTCATACACACAGAAGCTGTCCTAGAATCAGTTAGCAGTATTGATGGGTCACATGAACTATTCGGTATGACCTTCAGACCCTACCACTACGATCACTATCTCGACCGGATGAAATTAAAGATTTGAAGCATTCACCGCACTTGCAAGAAAAATGATCCAAAGCGTGGCTCACACCGTGCATAGAAGTCAGTTTTGATAATAAGTCGGTTACTGCAGTTTGTTTGCTCGGATTCAAATAGTCACCCATCGTTTGTCAAAAATGTAGTATCCCTGACCGCAAGCGACCTCGCTGCTGTTTTTATTATAATAAGGCGCCAGATGTCGGCTTATTTTTTGGCACGCATCTGTATTACTCATTGGTATATCTGATCATATCTATCTTTATAGGCACAGCGTCACATACGTAGATTTTTCCGATGACTACGCGTGACACCTTCCCGTTGTACTGGCACTTCCCTTTTAGCAGCTGTGTTTAACCAACTCCAACGTAAGGAGTAGAGTTTGGAGTAGATTTTACGCCCAACCGTCTTCTTATTTCGTAGTGGCCACTGCTTATTGCCACTTTATTCACTTTCAGCCTAGGCCCTTTGCCGGTAAGCTTCACAACCATAATTGTCCCAGCAAAGTTGATTTATCCAACATTTTTCTGCATCCCCTTTTTCGCCCGAAATATGCATTTCGTTACAAAACTGTGGGGCTATTTGATACTTAACAGATGATTTTGCTGCCGTAAATCGTGGTTAACTAACGTAGTGGATCGTGTGATAAATGTGATGGGTCACCTGAAAACCGTCGCAGCTGGGTGAATAAAAGCAGTCATTTGTGGCAATGCTCCCGTTTCATACTGGTTTAGAAAGCGTCTTTACCATAGGTGCTTATCACATAAGTAGCTATTGTGATTAGCACCGTATTCACCCATACTGAATCGTCGAAAATTGCTGGGACATAGTGAAGATGATAGTTGCGGATCCACTATGACGCATTGATAAGTAAGGCTCCTGATCAATTGCCGGGCCATCGTCATTACGGGTGTGGGAACCCGTGTACACTGTACAGATCGTAACAGGGCTTTCTGTGGGTCCTAATTAGATCCAAATATCATCCTCTGCTGTTGATGGCAGAACTGCTTGCCTTCGTTTCCTTCATAGGGCATCCCGTGGATCTTTAACAAAACAAGTTGTAGTTTGTCTCATCAATCCAGCAAATAGTCTTCCGACTCGTATACCAGCTCAACAATCGATAAACAAAATGCTCTCGTACCGCTCGATTCTCATTGTTCATGCTGACAGGAATTTGGCACAGCTTCTTCACAGTGGTCAACCTCCTATTCAAGCATCGAATAATGGTAGTTGTAGGCACCTCTTTTTCAAACTCTGCTTTAGTGAGCATTTTCAAAAACGCGTGTCCTTGTCAGGTTTATGTAGATCCACTCCAGTATCGTGCCGATTTCCGACTCATTGAAAATTTTACTTCCTGTCCCGTGCGGGGTTGCGCTTCTTAACTGGCACAGTCGACTGGGCGTCATTTGTACGCCGTTTTGCAGTTGACTCATTTAGGCGAGCTACCATGCGCCAATCATCGCCTCTTTCGAAAGCTTCAATAATGCGCCTGCGCGTATCGGGACTGATGCGGCTGTACTTGCGTCTGTCACTCAACTGGCTTTTGAATACTAAAGCATATTCACGGAGCTACTTAACTGCATCGGTGTTGTAGGCCACAGGCTGGTTGATTACGTCCAGCGGTTCGTGTTCCTTGCCACCCTCCTCCGCAAAAAAAACTTGGCTAGACTCTATACCTGATCCGACCGCACGCCGGTTTTAATAACTCAGGTATCCTCTCGGACATCACTGTATCACCTAGTCAATGCGTGTGATCGTGATTTAAAAGCCGACTCCCCTAGGCCAATCATAGATCTATGTTGTGGCCTGAAAATGCAGTAGAGAAATGCTACTTCCCCCAAGTGAAATAGCTTTACACAAATGATGTCATGTTATTCCCAACGGAAAAACCAGTATGAAAAAAACATGTTGACGGCGGTTTGTCGTACCACACATACAGGTGAATATCTTCCGATAAGACTGTGCGCTAATGCATAGTTATCACCTCAATGATGTGCTTACTTCCCTAAAGATTACTTTATTAGAGTGATGGTCTGTAGTTTTAATTTTAATCCAATTGCGAATCGTATTGCATTTTTATGCGTATCCAAGGACGCTCAGGTCTGAGGTCAAGCGGATGAGATGAGAATGAACTAATGTGTCCAACATGCCTTCATGTACTTGTAGAAGATATGTCGAAGTGATGCACGGAGTTTCCCACGCGAATTAGTTGCATGCGTTATCAGCTTTCTTCTGTGGACCGGTTTGGCAATACAGTTTTGCCACGGACACTTTTGAAGCTATATCAACCCGCTAAAAATTGGTAAACATCAGGCAATTTTCTGCTAGTTTGTGTTGTAACAATGTCGATGCGAGTTCGGTGCACAAACTGAGCGCTGTGCGGTATGCGATGATGAAGTTGTCCGTAGTAAATTGAGTTTTTTAAATGTATACTCACACAGTGCACTTAGCAGCCATAGAGGTGGGGGGAACTCAGACGGTTCATATATTCTCATTACTTGCAATACCTTTAAATAAACGCGATTGAGATGTTGGTCAACAAACTTCATTTGAAACAGTAGCGATCATGCACTTACATGGTCTCCATTAAAGTAAACTAGACATTACTGTTATCTGTTTTTGCGTGCAAACGGATGAATGAACGCTCTTCAATGATCTCTGAGGGATGCGTTTTTTTTGTGACGCATTACAATGTTGAATTGGCTTTAGGGTTTATTATGATGACGGGTCATTGATGGATATTCAATAATTGGTGATTTGAGTTTAGTTCACGCCTGTGTTCTTTTCTGCTTTCTCTCTGTGTCGTCGATTTAGTTTGGGATATACTGACCGATACACCAAAGATTCTGTCAGTATAGCTGCTTTTGCAGTTGCGTATGAAGGCATATGTATGGTGAGACATACACTGTCCTACTATTCGCACTTTTCCTAGATCATTAGGCAGATGACTGCTAGACAACCAAGCAGAGTTCAATAGCTCTATAAACCCTAGCTTCTCTCAGACTTCATTTATTGTAGGTAATCTCTTTTGATTGCTAACTCTACATAAGATAATCTTTCTCGCAACCGATGCTTGTTAAAACTGCCCACATAGGAGCTGCACTTCATTATTTTGTTTTAAAACGTTTTCTCCTTACGTAACCTTGTTTAAGTGTTGATTTTACTAATACGATGGAATAGAGTGTGGACCAGACAGTATTGATTGAGGAAGCATTTACAATACATATACTCGCTGAACCACGCAGATTCTTCGGCGAATCGAACGGTCCACTGAACCATCTGTCCGGCGTACCAGAAGAGCGTCTGACTAAAACCAGCATTCATCATGCTCATGTCCACAAGTTACTGAGAGGTTCCGATGAAATTGATTTGGTATGTTTGTGATACTGATCATGTTGACCACAAGACGAATGTTAATACTGCCATTTGATTAGCGCGCTTGTACGCTGTGGAAGAGTTTATTGTGTTCCTGCTTTCTCTTCTGTGGTTGCAACAAAAAATATCAGTTAGCAAAAGATCATACGAACTGCCGATCGTTACGCCGTCAAGTTGTTGACATGACATCCGTTTGGAATAAAGTAGTATGCTGTATACAGAGTAGATGTATACTTCTCAAAAAATCTGCTGATGGATACGGAAGAATGTTGCCATATAGTCATGCGTAAAATTGCCTGTTTCGTCCGGTAGTACATTAGTTCAGAATGGTTGAACGTCGGGCGAACACGTTTGCTTACCAACGGCGTTAATGGTTTGTGGGCTGGTGAATAATTCAAGGTTGTCCGACAAACCGTGTTCCACCAAGACATCCTTCATTGACTCACGATTATTTGCTAACCGTCTCATGAGTCCATTGTTTGGACGTAGATTGTGAAGTTACTCAACCAGTTCGTGCATCCTCATCATGTACAACATATACAAATTGGCAAGATTTTTTGATCAAAATAAATTCGATTGGAACACAGCAGATGCTTGTGAAATTTTCACTAAGGTAAACTTATACCTCGAGCGATTAGATACAAAACAATAAAATCAACCGATACATATCCACTACAAGCGAACATATGATTTTTTAACACTGCAAAATTCAGGAACACCAAATATAGTGACAGGAACCGAGGGTGAACAAGAAGAACTGTATTTATTCCACAGAACTTGTGAGCAAGAGTTTTACAAGCCTACTGCGCCATCACCAGTTTGGCTCATTTTGAACAACCATAACTGATGGAATAGTCAATTTAAACTGCGGACGTAGGAGTTGCGTCAACAGTAATAGTAATCAGAGAGAACCATGCTGGTATGCAGCCATGTGCACTGTTTTGCTACATCTGAATTTATGAATGAATTTATGTTATTGCGTTGGTTTCGACATCATATCTTTTCCCAAATTTGTCTGGCTCATTATCCAACTAACTAGGCTATCATACCTGCAGAGAATCTTTGCAGGTAGTCTAATTTCTAATATTTGAAACGGAGAACACAAGCGATAGTATCGCTATCAACGTGTTTGCTTCGTACCATATATTGTTTTCAGTCGTCGGGGGCGGTGTTCATGATGGCTGCTGTCGAGTAACGAACGCGCATCAACACGCTCAAACCTATATACGGTGTATGTTTCCATGCTAGCACATCGCAACAACAGCTGTCTGCTTGAAGGTCGATTGGCCTGCATAGATATCCAGTCGTAATCCAGACGTGATGGTAGTTCCGCTACAGCCGTTGTCTGCTGCTACAGTGCCTTGATTTGATTTTGCAAAAGAAATAAGAAAATCAGCAACATTGATGTCAATCATTTGGCTACATAAGTCACACCGATAGTTATACGTTGCTTCGTTGGCCAATTTTTTTTAGCTCGCTCTATTGGTGGTTTGAAGGCATACTACCAGAAATCGGAAGATCTAACCATTTCACAATTCATAACGACGTCTCCGCCTGGTCATCTTATTGCCTTTGGTAAATGATACCCATTGTGATGAATGTTCTACTGGCGTGCAGGATATAGCCCAACTACTGCAGGTGTATAGTTTCGTCTGTTTGACTGATTGCTTACATTGATGGTGTTTTTGGGATTGTACGTCGACAAATTGCTACATGCAATTCGTTCAGTTGATGCCGGCCAACTGGGTTCAAATCAACTTGGTGGGTGTTGTTTGCATCTTGTGAATGGGCCGGACCGTCACATAAATTGTTTCGGGCACAAACTTTTACACACGCTCTTCCTAAAATCAACAACCCGGTTTTGTGTGACCTTCCGAAAGAATAAAAATAGATAGTTTTGCTAAAGATGCATTAGCCTTTTTATTATCGCACAAGGGTAGTGTCGTCTGAGTAGAATTAGTTTACAAGCAGTGACATGGATGAGCTTGAGGAATTCCTTGTAATAAAGTGTCGTGATTTATGTCGACACACGAAGTTCATAACCGTGCACGTGAGCCAGATTTTTTCACTTTCCATTACATTTCCAACTTCTTTACGAATTAAAAGTTTAAGTTTCCATCTGCGATCTTCAGCTCGGTGGTTGTGCTACTGGGTGCAAACTTCGCTTCTGTTAAGAAGTCCATTTTTTTCCCCGTCCAAAACCGCCTCCGTGCTCGTGATTAATCCAATCAGAATGAATGGAACTGTCTAAAAAGGTCGGACAAGTAAAAAAGTAGCCAAGGTTACCTCTCGACCGTTCTAGACACTTCCGCTCATTCTGATTGGATTGCTCGTTTTTCTCGAGCACGGAGGCGGTTTGTGAAGAAAAGATGGAACTCCTTACAGCTTCCAGATAGACAGCGTCTTTCAAGAGGGAATTATGCTTAGTAGTAGTGTGCGAACTGATGGCTACTACTCACTAACATGGTTCTCCTATTTGTTGGAGGCTGAACTAATGTTCGTTGTAATGACTACTAGAGAGTATTACAAACGCGCCAAGCAAAGTAACCATTGATTGTGTTACTAAACAGCATTGCACTCGCATCCCGACGATGTCTGTACGTGTATTGCCAACATTGTCTTTACTGATGCGGACTACAGCTGTAGACACAGCACCTCCTCTCGGAGAAGGCTGAAAGATAGGAAACGTTTTTCCGCTGTTGGTCTCCAATTTAAAACTTGGTGATCGGACGTCGATAAAGTCAGGGCTGGTCGCTGTGGTTTGTCTTCGCTGTGTACGAACAGCACGTTTTCATCTGCGAACAGAAGCTTGCGCACCGTTTAAGTATGTAACCGCGTTGAGGCGCCGAAACATCGAATATTCAGTAGTCGCCCATCCGTCCGGCACTCAGCCTCAACGCCGTCCTCCGTCGAGTCCTGAAAAGCAACTTTTAGCTAGGGCAGTCAAATATAGAACCTAAATAGGGATGGGGCAAGGACGCAACCTTCTGCTTCACGCTAGTGACGATGTCCATATTCATGTTAATAGTCGATTCACACGATTTTACCTTCGTCTTCATGCCCATGTGCAACATTGTAATCAAATAGACAAACCTAGTCGAACATCCAAACTTATCAAGCGTCATCCACAGTGCATCACGGTTCATGGAATCAAACGCCTCGGTGAAATCCACGAAGAGGGCATACGTGGGCTGACTGCATTCCTCGCGCTTCTCTTGGATCTGTCGAGCAGCGAACATCAGGTCGATCGTACTCCGACTCGTCCGGAATCCAAAGTGTTCTCCATAGAATTTATTGATGTCCACTGGTTGGGTGCACGAAGAGCCGGTGTCCACGTCAACCGGACGGCTGGAACGAAAATTGCCTCCAACAAATCTGGGACTGTTTGTGTTTGGAGGCGATCGGCGTAGCCATGCATCGCTCACGTATTTCCCACACCATTCCACCTTGATCCCTTAACAAGTTCGGCCAATTGACGGCGTATACTCCAGAATGTCGATTTCTCGTCTTTATTGTCTGGGCCTATTGTGGAGGCGGCAAACGCCGCCCTCTTCTCCCGCACCAACTTAAAAATAGTCGCGCTGTCGTCGTCGAACCAGTCCGGATGTTTCTGACGTTCGATACCGATCGTCCCGGTGGCCACTGCCGTAATCTGTTCCTTGCGGTGCTGCCACATCCTCAGGGATAGTGGATACAGGAACGTCTTGCAGACAAACGACAACCGTACGCTTAAAAGTAGCCCTCGTCTCAGAGCTCTCCAATCGTTTGACATCCCACTCCTGCCGTTGTCCGAAGGATTTACAATAAAACAGGCTTGCAACATGGATAAACAATTTGGTCCTGACCAGCCTATGATCGGTGCTACATTCAGCGCCGCGCATCACTCGCGTGATACGCACTTCACACGAGTCTCGCGTTGTTGTACAATCACACAATCTAGCAAATGATGATGACCATTCGTGAGTGAGTCACGGCTCATAATATGCGTCCCATCACTGAGAATGGTTGTTCTATATGATAGAACCGGCTGTGAGTAGCACACAAATGGAGCAACGATCACGCTTGATTATGTTGACGTTTATGTTGCTGTTGAGCCCGCGAACTGCAACCATCCGTTTGTGAGTGTTAGTTTAGGTCTATTCAGTCGTATCTTCTGTTAGTGTCAGACTGCGCCGATAAGAGACATCAAGTACGTTAGGGCCAAGTAATTTATATCAGTCATGTCCAGTTGTTTTTGGTCGCATCCGCCAACGATCACCGTCGTTTCTCAGTTCACCCACTCTTTTGTTCCCGAAACCTAGATGTCTGTGGCCTTCTACTTTTCTTCTTCTTAAGCTTTTTTGGTGTATGTTGAATGTTTTGTCTTTCTTCCGGTCCAACCCTGCATTTTGTTTTTCCTCCCTATCCTCTGCAGAGTGCACTAACATTTACTCCTGTAATACGTCATATTTTCAATATTTTTCTCCCCAGTTTAGATCTTATCATTGAGAGTGTCTGTTTATTTCTCGAGAGATAGGGATTTCAGTTTCGTACCAGCCTATCAATTGGCTAACCAGCATTGGCCGGCTGGACACAAAGACCTCACTCACACACCTACTGGTCTTATTCCTTCGGGTTTACACCGGATACGTGGTGTGTGAGTGGAACCACAAGTGGTGCAGCGCAAGCTACTTGGGGTGATGGCATCCTCTCGCTTCGGTCATTGTGACAGGCTAATCCGAATCGGATACTGCCAACCATGTGTGCAGTAATAGTCGTATTTACTTAGATTTGCGGCAAGTTCTGTACAATGCATTTGCGTTCCTCTGGCCTGACGTTATTGTTCTCTTTGAAGTCTAGGTCGAGATTCACATTGCGGTGCGAGATGTTTAACGAGACAATGTTTTTGTTGTTTGCTCTGACCCAAGACAATGTTGTTGTCATCATTTTTTGTTCACAATTTCCTCATTTCTGTCTCAAATCTCCGCTTCAGGTAGCCTGCGAAGATTTCCAGTCAGTGCGGATCTTCAGTACGGTTGTTTACAGATCATGTCTTTAAGTAGAAATTTACTGTTCCAGGGGTCATAGCCAGGAATAATTTCACCGAATTCATAAGGTGGATAGTTCTAAACACTAATGGGCATCATCACCTTTCTGATCTTGTCGTTCGAACACACCTTCAAAATTTGGCAGTCTATTCTGAATCATGGGCCGGCAACGTGCGCTCCACCTGCTTGCCGTCCGAAATCATCCGATCTGTGTTCACATGAATGGCATCGACGTTTGACGGTGCTTATAACCACGACCAACTCTTCAGAAGAGTGGACTACATCATGAGCACTACGAACCTGGCTGATGCATTCTTCATCTAGCTCCATCTGGTTTGTTGCATGTGTGTAGACAGAACAAACGAACAACTATCTCAGCTGGTAGCAGAACACTTCCGAAGTGGTTGAGACAACTAATGGGGTCACTATCTCAAACTGATGAATCCGTTGTTCAAAACCCCTTGCCATCGATTGCCACACGCCTCATGGCAACAGGTCATCCACTTAGCCTATTCGAAACGTTGTTACGCAATCAGAACCTGAAGCAACTAGCCTCCACCGCGGCCATGTTCATATGACTCGCACTTCTCACATTCCCTTTGGTTTTTCAACCGGTCCTTCTCGAAAAGAATCACTGCACTTGTGTTTCGCGCTTATTAGGGCGCATCAATAGTGCATATCGTTGCCACGGCCTGTACTGGAACTCTGGCATGCTTTCACGAGGCAGCCACTACGTCATTGACGTAACATTAAGCACAACTAAATTGTCATATGCAAACGCTTAGTCATGTTCAATACCTTGGTCACAGCATATCAGAAGGGATTGCTGCGATGTTGATAATGTGATATTTGGGGTGAACGTATGCGTATTCATTCCACGTCTGTCTGTCTGTCATTTATAATCTTCGTGGTTTACGTTTGCCACTGATAGAAATAAACGAACTGTTAGAGTATCGCGACATACATATTCTTTCCTACTCTGATAGATTTGCTGAGAGGAATCTGCTCGCTTCTGTCACGTTTTTGACAGTTGCCTTCGAACCACGGCGTACATCTTTCGCATTACGGTGGATCCATTCTAACAATTTTTTTATTCTTCCCTTTTTGATAGTCTTACTCTCGTCTGACATCTACAAGGTTTGCTTAGTTGTTATTTCAACGTATGTTGCATCTGTTATGAAGACAGCTCACCACTGTCGCCGTACATGATCGATGATGGCCTTCAGTGTGATGTGAGCTGAGCAATAGTAAACGCGTTTGTTGGGCCGTTGCGGACTTTTTGTTTAACCGTCTCAGTGCTATGGTTCCTTGTTTGGGCTCTTTTGGGAGATCATTAATTGAACTAGAAAGGTTCATACGTTTGCGACGTCAGTAACATCTTTTAGGCGGCATCTATTTGACAGTTTACCGTAAGCAACTGATACCCACTTAGGGAGGTGATTGCTTTCGTGATTATGGTAGCGTAATAGCGCTTGATTGCAATCCAATTTAATTCGGTTCGTTTTTCTTACAGTTTACCTTTTGTGCAACTCCCGAATGCCCAGCTCTATGTCTGTCTGTTCAAGTCACGTGTGATCACTCACATTGTATGTGTCTGTGTTAAGCTGCCGTGCATTTCCACGTTAATTGTGGTAAGGTCTTCCGTGTGTTTCACTCCTTTCATTCACTTGTACGATATCTCCGTTTACGTTTGCAGACTTTGTTGCCAGCCTATTAGATGATCTGACCGCCCCCAGCTCATCCGCCTGGATTGGCCTTCAACGTGATTTCTCCGAAGGGACACCGAATATCCGATGGGCTGACGCATCTGAGACGCGATATCTTCGGTCCATTTTCCGTACGCATCAGGAGCCGATCTATAACCTGGAATCTATACGAAGCATTCGGGCTGATGAGATTCATTTGAAGGTAAATCATTCGCCCATGCTACCCAGCGCTGATGTGTCATCCAAGTTGTTGACACATCTCGTGTATTGCCACCACATTTTGTCATAAATTCTTCTCACCACTGGAGCATTCTATCTTACTTTTTCCGTGCCGCGGTATTTAAAAGTGAATGAATGTGAACTAATTGTTGATTAATGGAAACGTGCTTGTTTGTTACGTCAGGGGATTTCAACTGAGTGCCCAACTTGGTCTTAGCACTTATGCCGATCGGTAATACTTGATGGAAGAATTTAGGATTTTTGTCAGTCTTTTTGTTTTCAAAGTTGTTTTGAATGGTTGCACAGGACTTTTGTTAACGACGCGGGTTACGTGAAGAACAAATCTGCGCATAATTCGAGCTAGTTAGGGATTAACAGAAGAAGAGTGAGACTAGTTGTGTGTGTGTGTGTGTGTGTGTGTGTGTGTGTGTGTGTGTGTGTG
>LOND01000202.1:167842-182388 GCA_014220965.1 Paragonimus kellicotti
TCTGGGGAGAAATGGCCAACAAAACAGATCGCTTTTCCTGATTCACTTTACTTGTGATATGGGTGTCCGTCGTCCTAAGTGGATTTATGACCGTCATCTTCTTCGTATGATGGGTTTCCTAAATTGTGGACTATGTATAAACAACCTAAAGCCTCCTCCAAGGGTTTACAATTTGGGGGCATTCATTCTGTCAGTGTAGGCTATAGGAATTGCCAGTCAAAACTACCTTTCATTGAAACGTCACAACATCCTACTGTGCGCCGAATCCTTCTTGTCCGGACAGCCGTTCTGATACTAATGTTTTGTTTACAGATAATCATATGTCTGCATGCGGGGTGTAATATGTGGTCGCACCTCCGAATTTCTGGCAAGGACAAGTCTGTATAAGGGCCAACAACAACACAAACAATGAGTAATCGTTTAACTGAACAGTTGTGAATGTACATCACTTCGATTAAGCCAGAAATTAGGTGGAACGATAACTTATTCCCACCCAACTAATCAGCCAGTATAGTTATGTGTGACAAAGTTTAATATATAACGATTGTAAAAGATGTAATCATCAGTAATAAATTCATGAATTCATCCAGCTTGACGTTGTTCTTTACAAACTCTTCTGTGAATGATGTCATCACATACACCATCGAGTATGTTGAATGATCACACATTACTTTCTGAATCCCAGCAGCGTCTCTGAAACAGTTATTACTGCTCTGTACGTTTGATTCTTGATCCAAGTTCAATGATGCTTCCATCAGCAAGCAGCCTTTATAGCTATGGGAAATCCTATGGGTCAGTTGCATCAGAAAGTTTTCATCAGAAAACTCGAAAACGAGCTGTTTGCTATCACAAGTGACTGGCTGCCACGCGCACAATATTTTGACCACTGTGAGTAACTAGCCACAGATACCCACTGTAATAAGCCACTTAAGTCAAGCTCTCAATTCCATTTGTCTCACGTCGGATGTTGAATGAAACCATGGTTTTCAGTTGTTTGACGTGAACTTAACCAGACCGAATGAAGGTCATTCAAAGCTGGTTGTGTACCGCTAGCTGAAGCGTAGCGGACAACACAAAAATTAACGTTGTGTGCCCGCTGGAAACTAAAATGATAACGTAACTTTTGTCTTAGCGATAGAGCGAAAAGCGCTCGAACGATGCTACTACTTGCGAGCGAAAATTTCCGCCTGACCGTCTTCGTTACAACGGCTGTCTAGATGGAATATTCTCAAAACACGTGACAACAAATATTGTGATGTGACAAAGACAACAGTGGAAGAGAGGACCAGTTTTATCATTCTTTCCTATAAAGGTGATTCAGTCGCAGAGTTGTTCAGTCGCCACCTACACAATACACTATATCGAACATTTCCAGTAATCACACCCCACTAATTGTTTACCACCTGCTCACTTTTGCTTTCTTGTCTGAATGACAAATTGACTGCTCATGCTCAAAACATACTCGTGTACCCACTCACCTGCTGTTGTGCGGTGGAATGCACTGGGTGTACGACGGGGCGATTGTTAAAGACGATAAGAGAGCATCATCCGGCATGGTTAATAATCGGAGTCCGAAAGCCGGTATCAGGCGCGATTGTCACCTACCAGGCAGACACAATTCAAACAACTAATCCAACCGAATCGTTCAAGGTCGTTTACAAAGGTCCGATCGGCCAACCGAGGTCAGTCTGTCAACGTAGTCTGGCAACGGCTGAAGCGGTTGCAACTCAACTGTTTGATCTAAAATTGTGCGCACACAAAATTTAGTCCAAAAACTTAGTCTCCATGGCCAGCGATCAATTTTCCTTGGCATCCTACAAACCAAACACAGTTGGCAAAGTTGGTTGTGGGGCGCCCGATTAAGAACTAGAGCCTGCGCTACTATGCTTCACAGAGAAATGGCACGTGGTATTACTTACTGTAGAAATGTATGGGTTTACAAAATTGGAATAAAATAGTAGTCGATCTTACTGAATCCCAGATTATTAACTAATGCGTTATGTACTATTAAATCGCTCCTGGCGATTTAGGGTAATTCACTCAGTAACGCGTATTCGACAATTCCAATAACGCTTATTCAGACGGTCGGGTTGACGGGACTATCTTCCAAGTCCAAAAAACGTCAGAAAAGGCGGTCGAAAGTATTGGAATTTATACGGTACTGTTTAATAAATTACAACAAAGGTACTATCTCACCTTGAATGTGAATCAACCGGGTACACAAAATATCCAGCAAAGGAGTACAAAATGGAGCAGCTAAGCACGTGTTCACAAACGGCCACCAGTCAACGGGAAATGACCTCATTAAAACAATCGGGTGCAGATGAAGATGAAAAGCGTATCAAACAACACCAAGAAGGAAGTTTTTACAGACAATGACAGTTATAAAATGTAAGAAAGTAAACCTTTTATGTGCAGTTATGGTACAAAATATGTCATGATTGTTTACTGCACACAATAAAGACAACTAAAGGCAAATTAAGGATCGGCCCTTTACAAACAAACCAAACATACCTCAACGGATTCATCGTTCCGCATCATACCAGACAAAAGACGACAAACGTACCAGACGAACTTCAACAGATCCAACAGTACCCTCACTTCACGTCGGGTGGTTGATGCCGCTTGGGCTTTTCTCGTTCAGAAGGTCGTTGTTTCTATCTATTATTCCACTGATTGACGGTCTGGTCTCGAATCACTGTTTGATTTGTTGTTAATGCTCTGTTAGGCGATTAGTTGGTGCACGTTGACGAACTGAACTTGTCCTGTCCGAATGCCTTGTATCAACCTGTTGGCTGGACTTGTAAACGAATTCGCATTCACTGGAGTCGTCCGCAATTGTGTACAATCCCCTAGTACCCTCTCCCTTTTACTAAATCCGTCCTCTTCACTTTCACCTGATTCCTGGTCATCACTGTCTCTGTTAGCCAGCCTGTGTTTTCGTGGGTACGTAGGTTTTGTTTTCTTGCCTTCCACTTTGACGTCGTGGAGACGACAACCCCGATTACCAAGCATTCCGGAGAACACGTGATTCGCGTCTTCTCAGGGTTTTATTCAGGTTCATCGACGGGACGAACTGTATCAAGACAACATGAGTTGTTGGATCTCACATTTTCCCCCATTATGTGATTCGGACAAATTTGATGCATCGCGGTCACCAAACAACCGTTTATTCAACTTCCGTTGGTGCAGCCATATTGCGACTTGTCGCTGGAACTGTCTCGATAACAGAGCTTTTGCACTAGGTGGGAAATCATGCGCGTCCTCCTACTGTACGCAGTTTACATTGGGCAGTAAATTGTTGAGAAAGAAGTATTGTGATGCACCAGTGATATATTTTATGGGTTCCCGTCTGCTGCTTTAGCGACTGTCACTCTATTCCTTGTGACTTTAATTGCTTCATGCGCCCTTCTACCGGGGTGACTGCAATAAGGTTTTCTGGTGAGACGTTCAAAGTTTAACTTCTTGACAGATTTCTGAAACTGAGAACTCTTGAACTGAGGTCCGCTGTTTTATAGGAGGATGTACGGATTGGTATTGGTATGTTCGCCGAGCTTGGCATTTAGGTTGCAAACGTTTCATCACCAAACGAGGTGACATCATCAACTATACGCTGAAACACTTACGCACTGATGATGTCACCTCGTTTGGTGATGAAACGTTTGCAACCTAAATGCCAAGCTCGGCGAACATACCAATACCAAAACCATCAACCCGAGCTACGAACGACACCACCACTGTTCACAACTATCAGGATGTAAGGATTCCTTGCAGGTCAAACCGTACGTTATCGATACTGGCGGTTCATTCTTCATCCTCAAAATCTTGACTAAAAATGAATTGTTGACCGTCGTCATTGAATACGTCTGCTTCTGCGATTTGGCATGAACCACCAATCACTCTCCCTAATAACATGGTTTCTTGTTAACTAGAACACTATTCACATTTGACCACAACCTCCGTATTCAGGCGAGTTGTCCAGCAACCTAATTCCGAACAGAAGCTAGACTTGTGTCTTGCTTTTGTTGCAGCCCAACGGTATTGCGTATCCTTGTCACGTCTCGGGTTTGGAACTCGGCCCCCGTTTTCATGAAACAATTGTATTAACCACTGCGTCGTCGACCTTGCATTAATCACAACCGATTTAATAGAACTGAAAGCTCAAAATCTCTCGTGTTCGCTCAACGATCAGTTCACCCAGTAATCGCAATCAAACACTCAGTTTACGCCCGTTGGCAGTTGAATAACTTCACGATTAGTGCTTTTTACCAACTCGGGGCCTTCGATTCTAGTAAGCTCGTTGGAACAGTATGTAAACAACACAACTAGATTTAACACAATGTCACTGTATCACGTAAAGCGTTCCAAAAATTTCAGACGTCTGTAAGCTACCCGCTTGTACGACGTGACTCAGGATAGGTTTGACAAAATCTGTCAGCAGTGCCGCCGCACATTTAGCCGATATTGATCACCGGGGTCATTCTATTCAGGCTCTCCGTTCAGTCAACACACTTTCGCTCAACCACTCCAAATAGAAATATTGGATGTCCTTTATCCAATTCACCAAAACAGAAAGGAGATATATGCTGCAGGATGTCGAGATTTCATTCAATCCCTTCAGCCGCTTACTTCAAACAATCAAATCAGGTATTTAAGTATGGTACAAATAGCGTACAGTCGAATCGTTGAAATGTTACGGATCCAAAATTCACTACCAAGCAAGAGATGCAGTATGAGTCAGTAATTTTTGAGCGTACAAATTTGGTCTTCGATAGTCGATTAATAAGGCTTCACTGGCAACCAAAAGTTTCGGGTGTGAATTACGTAATAACACAGTGAATGAATTTATCAGATTCATTATGTGGCCTATCATCTGGATTTACTTGGCTATCGAGAAAGATAGGTTGCGTTGTATGCCTTCAGCTATGCAGATGCATTGTTGCACAGAATTGATTACTCACTTGGGGACATGTCCAGATATTCGCTGACGAAGGCACGGATCCGTTCTGCTGATCTAAGTGTAGTTGCAACCGCAAAGTGGTCAAATGGACAACGTTTAGCTCTAATCAAACATACTTTCCGAGTTGATTGAAAGAGGCGCAGTTTAGCTGAAAGATAAGTTCCTCATAAGGCGGATTGAAGCCTATACCCAGCTGTGTTTGTCGACTGATCTCCTCAGAAATGGTAACTGTGAGAAAAACATCCGTTTTAACAACAGTGTACATAACTGGCTTGACCTGACTCGGTTTGCTATGATGCTAATAAACTTCTGCGGATATCCATTAGCAAGAAGCGTCTTCGTTAAGAACTGCTCTTCCAAAGCTAGCGTATCAGCCGTACAAATTCGACGGGTTGGACTGAATAATGTTCAAACCAGCCCGCGTTTATAGTTGACAGACGCAACCTGGTAATATGTAATAATAAAACTATGCATATATAACTATAACTCTTATAATATGTATATATAGACATAGCAGAAGCACTAGACTCGAGTTTCGCTCTCATTAGAGCTCGTCAGTAGTGCATATCCTTGCCACTGCCGGGACTAGAACTCCGGCCACGCTTTCATGAGGCAACCGTGTTTACCACTGCGCCATTGACCTCACATTAGGCACGACCGAATTATCATATGTGAACGCTCAACCACTTTCGCTTGTGAGTAATGATCAGGTTGCCCGATCGATATGTACACATTGGCCAAGCCAAATGGATTTGTGAAAACAGAGCGACGCAGTGTCCATCTAACTGCCGAGTGAGTAAAACGTCTAAAATTTGGTCAGACCTTAGATGTTGGCTATTGCTGAATCGATCGCCATTCGATTACGCAATCCGATTTTGTGTTCACACAAAATTCGTGCAAGCCCTGCAGTTGCCGTGGCCAAAGGTCACACCATCAGTCGGTATGTCCATCCAAACTCTAGTCGACAACTCTGTGCCCTAATGGTAGGTGGAAATCCAACACATTACCTAACATTGGTGATTCGCCCCTGTGCGCGCTTATAGATGATGTCTCTTTGTAACGCTGTATGTGATCCACTGACATTCTTCTAAACTTCTTTTTTTGTCAACATACTGTTTTAACTTCACTGAACCGAAATACCTATTGTGATCTGCTGATGAATTAAAGAAGGCAATGGTTCCTCACGATTTTCTTCTATAAACCCTTTAAGTAATAGTTGGAGATTAGCTTGAGCTAGCCCGAGCTACCATGTTTTACTCTGTAGTGACATCATCATCATCATCGTCATGACAGCCATGAGCCTTACCAGATATTACTGTGGCTGAGGCCGCCACTCACCTCAGCAGTGGTGTGGGATATCCTGAAAGGAAACATAATTGAAGGGGTTCGAAATGACAATAAAACAAATGACTAATTGGAAAAATTAGAAATGATGTGAATGCATGCACGCCATTGACTACGACACACTGCCATCTCCGATAGCTTCTCTAACCAACGGATTGAATGATCATGAGGACCTCAGCCAAACAGCTGACACCTATCCACTTTACTCAGTGGAACATGTGTTATGACCACGTTGTTGGCTGAACGCCACGTGGATATAACCAACCGGGTACGGTAAACCCGCACTGGCATGCAGAGTACGTGACCTAACTACCATAGATTGTGCAACGCTTATCCTGAGCGTTCTGGAACACGCGCTGGTGAACAGCCAAATCGCGCACGCGATCAGTCCATTTATTGTGGACTAATTGCCGGAGATAACGATGGTAAACAGCAAGCTTGTTGATATCTTCCTTGCGAACAGGTCACGTTTCCGAACCATAGAGCAAAACAGAACGTACACAAGCATTATATACTCTTCCTTTCAGCGACAATCGAACGTCTTTTCGACGCCACAGATGACGCAGTTTGGCAAAGGCAACTCGTGCCTTTGCTATTCCTCGCTGATATCTCATCAACAATATCACAAGCTGAACATATTTTGCTACTCAAACGTGTGGATCTGTCCACAGTCTCAAGCGGATTTGCTGCAATAAAGAAGGTAAACGTGAGAATGTCTTGGTTATGAGACAGCACTCTGCGAGGCGCATTCCATACAAACCAGCCCGGTCACTCATCTCGTTCAGCATGATCTGCATGTTTTCGGCTGGAGGGGCTAAGTAAGACAATGTCGTCCGTTTACTCCAGATCGATCAACCGAGCGCCACGGAAGAAGCTCAACACCAAGTTCACTGGATTCCTCAAGCGCACCCTCCAGAATGTCGTCCATGACAAAATTGAACACGAAAGTCAAGATCGGACATTCTTGATGAACACCGCTAGAAGTGGTGAAAGTCTGAGACAGTTGTGAATAAACTCTCACCCTGCTTGCAGAGTGAGCATACAGTGATCTCAACAGATTCACGTATTTCCCTGGTACTCCCTTGCGAAGAAGACAGTTCCAGAGAACGTTACGAGCAACTGAATCGAAAGCAGCTTTCAGGTCCAAAAAGACCAAGACCGTCGGCTGCCTATAAGGGTGCCGATGCTTCCTAAATCGGTTGCAAGTTAAAAAAAGATGAGCAACTCATCCTCGATCGGACCGGAGTCCTACCTGTTCTTCACGTATCTTACGTCCTCTGGGTCTAGTGCGTCGTTGTAATCTAAGGCTAGCCGCCTACCAAATCCGTTTTTGGATTGCAACAGAACTCCACATTGATACCTCTGTGGTTGTCACACAGACTGCGGGCCCTATTTCTGAAACGGGAATTACTGTTGATGGGCAAGAAATTACGAGATACCTCTTCAAACCGTCTGGAGGAGTTTTGTCGGTCCTCATATCAGCCCCTTGCCACCATCCTTGAAAAGAGAAGAGAAGAGGTCTGGTCCAGGAGCCTTGTTACGCTTCAATAACTTTGAGCTCTAGGACCACTTCTGCTTCCGACGGAGGGCCGTCTGGAACGCAATAACTGACCATTCGGGTCCCGTCGTCCACATGGTTGAGGCCAGCTGAACTGTTCTTCAAAATGTTCAGCCCACCTGTCGAGTCGACGCGATTGACTGGTGATAAGTGAACCATCTTTTTCACATATGGTCTCACTTACACCGACTCAGTGGCCAGTAAAACCACACATCAGTGGAAAAGGCTTCCTACTAAAAATGATTCTTTCCATCTCTTTTGACTGTTCGACCAAGTAGTGCTCACGGTCTTTGCGCAAGCTTTTAGTCAGCTTGCGTTTAAGTTCTCGACGGTCGTCATCATATTCAGAACCAGGTGGGATCGAGCGACGCTTGTTCATGAGGTTTATCGACGTGACGGAAATCCAGTTCTGTCAAAACTGAACAGCTCCTTCGGAACATACTTTTCTCAGCAAGCCTTCACAATTACCGTGATCTGTTCGCAGTCTTCGTTCAGTTCTCTCGCCTGACTCAAACTGAGCAATTTGTTCCGGATCGGCGTTCTATACACTCTCCTTGCTCGAATGCCAATCTTGTATTTACGTGCATATGACCTATGGGCAAATGAAAAATCAAAGTGGGCATCCACAGCAACATCGTCCGAGTCCAGGTGGTAGTTGCTTCACAGTGCACGACAGTCTTGAACGGAGTGGTGCCACTTGCAACTGACTGCTATATGGTCGAGTTGTGTCCACCAGTGAGAAACATAGGCAGGTCTACAGTGACGAATATCACCGGATGATATTGAACTGCCAAAAGAGCGCTTTCTGTCCCTGGCGGATTCTCGTCTTACTAAGTGACTACGTCACATTTCCTGTTATACTGGCGGCACTCCCAGGAGCACGGAGACGTGATCAAATATTCCAGGAAGAACGGTAGAATATATTCGTCAAGTCACCGTCTAGATACAACCACCGTCAGCAAATACAGGCAACGGCAGTGGTAAAGAGAGTACACGATTCGGAAAAAGTGCACAGTATATTCTAACGTTTACAGGTGATGGGGTCAGTCTTAAGTTTGTGTGCGACCGTGACGTTGAGTGATGAAAGTGTGACCAACCAGAACGGAGCTTGCATGTAAACATTGTCGTGGGACATGCAGGCGGTAGTGACGCGTATACGACAATAATCCCTCGTACAGGATGTCGATGGACGTGTTACAGACCGTTTGTCAGTTTTAACTGCGCAAATGGAAGCATGTACGCACAAACGCCCGAAGAATATCGGTCAGTTAGTGTGGTGCGGGAGAGGGGGGAAACCGGTGTGTCACGCAACAGTGGGTTCATACCAGCCTGATAAGAACTTTTGCAAGCTAATGTGACCTGGCTCAATGTTTTCCTCACAGTACCAGGAAAATACCTTGGATTGTGACATCTCACTGGTGTATGCTTCAGATACCAATCTGTCGACGTGTTCTGCGACCGGGTCTAAGTTTTACACTGCGAGTCAACCTGTGCATGTTGGTCAGTTTGTGACGGTGTGTAAATTTTAGAACTGACGTACCTCGATGAAGCCAAAGTGATTACGCTGAATTCTTCAGGGTTTGGTTTGCGAAGTACAAGCGCCGCTAAGCAGAGACTCGGAAACCGATATTCATAACGCATTTAAAGCAGTGGTTTTTTGAGTCTCGTTCTTCAATTACAACAATCGTCAACTTCACCAGTTACGTTGACAATAAAAGAGACGCTGAAGAACTTGTCCTTGATTGTGAAATCAACATATAACTTATCTATTCGTAACTCAACTCAGCAGCCTTATACAAGTCGGTAGTAGTTCCAACACCTACCTCACCTAACTCCGTTTGATTCCTTTTATTGAATAAACGGGTCCGTAGCTTACAGTCCGTAATCTCATTCCCCACTTTAACTGAAGGGTAACAACAGTCTCTTAGAAATTCTTTCTAAGAAAGCCAAAAACCTCCACTGGAGTATGATACAGTGAATCCAAAAACGTGCAGAAAATGTAAGACACAATTCTGAACAGTAGTTTTGGCAGCTGAGTTTCTTCGAGAACTCAAAAACAGTCCATTCAAAAGCTATACAATTTTGTTTACCAACTTCTTTTAATAAGTTATACAAGTAAGTCAAGGTGGTTGGGTAACTAGAAGCTACGCGCCTTGGTCAAAGGTAATGACACAATATGGTTTAGAGGAATGCATGGTAAACGCTGACGTGTGTGCTTCATAGACGTTGTGACTTAATGGCAGATACTTGCACAAAACATATGGAAATTCACACTTTGAAAAGTTGTATCATTCTGTCTAGTTCTGAAACCCTGCAGGTCAAGCATCTCAGTTTTGCTTACATGACTTCTTCAGCGCTCACCTATGAACTATGCAGCAGCTGAACTAACGAACGTTTTAACTCAGTCAGGTAGGCGACAGCTCACTTCTCTCCAAGAGTTCGTGTGTGCAGATGTCAAGTTGTGCAGTTAGGTCTCTACTTCTGGTGAACAGTCTAGAAAACATCCTCAGCGAGACCCAGTAGATGATACTTTACTTAAATGATTTCAAGAAGGTGAAGAAGTGGAAGTAGTTTGTGGCGAATTTCATGCTCCTAAAGGGGCAGCTTATATTACGCAAAGAAAACCAGGTGAAGGAAGAGCGGACAGATTTTTGACCTGCTCATGGAAGCAACGCTCACATCTTTATCTCTTAGTACTGGCACTCCTGTTCCAAGTCAACGTTTGCACTATTTTTGATCATTGAGGTTGTTTTTGGTTCAACTGCTCGACATGCTCTCTGAGACTGCCTCTATTGTATCATTTTGTTGAAAGCAATATATGCGCACTTTGAATGTGCAGTGCGCATTTATAGACACTTCGAACGATGTTCGACAAGGTTCCAGAAATCCCGAAGTAGTGCTGCAACTAGGTCGGAAGGCGACTGCTATTTAGTTTTCCAACGACAGATTTTCTGCAGACAACACGCGGACCATGCTGAGCCGCTTGAATGACATGACCGGTTTGCTTGGTACGTGATTTGGAGCTTTAAAGTGTAAAGCGTTGCAACATGATTAGGGTAGTACTAACTCAATTTTTGTTGGTTTAAGCAGGTCGGCCAAGAATGTCAATCGCGTCGTCTGGGTAATGCTATGTCATCAGCTCGTAATACTGTTAACGAGAATTCCTTTGGTGTAGCAAAAGCATTAGGTGGACTCGCCAACCTTTATGACTTCATAAAAACGTCCGATTGTCGACTAAAATGGATGTTCACAATGCTTATATGAAGTTACTTTTGTGTTGTGGATCAGAGACCTTTTTGAAAGATGTTTGGAGAAACTCAACACTGGAATACTTTTGTCCCACTGTTGTATACGTGCTAAGAACGCCTGCGTGCCCCGTACTGAGACTCAAGCTGCGTTCTGATTGGTCGCGCCTTCAACGACCAACGGCTCATTCGTCCACGCACATAAGAATGACGTTACAGCTTGTAAATGGGACAATATAGTTTGTACTTCTACTGAGTCACGTGTTCTCTCTACCGCTGTTACAGCCTGTAAGGCTTACTGTTGACTGTGCTCGAATACGAACACAACACCCAGCAGTAAGTCTGACTGTGTTGACAACGCGTCACTTCGTCGGCTCGTAGTCGGGACATGCACAAATATGCGACCGACAACCGAAGTGATGAAATTGCACAGTCTACATCTGCTGTTTCGCGTAGTCTGTACGCAGACGAAGCGTCTGCCACACCGCTCATTTTTCAGTGTGGCAGTTGACGATTTGAAGAAGCCGCAGTATATTGACGTGGTGACATAATCATGGACTACGAAGGTCTTGATCGTCTGGTAAATGTAGTCTATGCGGTTAAGCAGGCCACGACCATCCACACTTCCTGCCGGAGACATTCTTTTATATGGCAGTATGTTACACCAAGTGGTGTGCCTGTATCCGCATGGTGGTTGGCTCTCTTTATTTCCCTTCCTAAAGGGCTAATCAAATGTTTGTTTTCTTCTCGTTTTGTTCTCTACACATTTATGCTTGCTTATTACTCTACTGTTTCCTGGAACACTGCCAATACCAACGGTTACCCAAACCATACGCCCACAGGTAGGTGAAAATGGTGGCATATCCCAACAAGGAGGATGATTCTTTGACTGCGATATTCTACGGCAGACTGTGGACCATCACAAAAAATCTGGCTCATGAACTTCTAAAAATTGCACAACAACCAACCATCGTTTATCACCATATGCAGAGGTATCGAACAGACATTTAATTTCAGTTTTCTTTCATATAATTAGTGGAACGACAACGACTTTGAGTTGTTAATCATTAACGTGTGTTGAGACTTTGCAAGTGTTTTGTTTCGTACGTGTGCTAAATGCATTTCGTATGAATTTGTTGGTCGAAAACGATAACGTGGCTACTTCCGTGTGCTTTTATTGATTAGATTTAACGGATTTTGCGCCGTTATTTCGTTGCAGGACATTCTTGTTTATTGTAACGTCGGACTGTTTTGTCCATATTCATTTGGTAGTTCCGTAGATTCACGTTTATTCCTTCTGGTCACTATGCAACGTAAAGGTTATTAGACGGCTCATAGGTGCATAGAAAACAGTTGTAGGCAAGAAGAGGTGGGCCATAAGAAGATCAATGGTTTGCAACATGCCAATACGTTGAAGCAGCATCGTGATTCAACCAGTAAACATCCGAACGAACAACCACGAAAACACCCACACACAGACAGAAATACACATCTGGGTAGTTGTGGGAGTGCGTTAGTAAGCTGACCAAGTGAATGGTAGCGCAGGTTAGACCCGCTTATGCATATATCGAGTGGAATTTCGCATATCTTAATCAAGTCAGTTGTGATCATCTATTCTCGCGCATTCCCGAGCGTGTAGCTTCTAGGAAAGAAGATTCTGCTTACACAGTATCCTGTTCATTTCAAAACCATGCTCAAGACAATGCTCCATTAATAGCAGGATCCTAGCTGAGGAGAGGATGTCTGTTAGTGGGGGATTAAGGCAGTAATGCAGTCTGTAAGTTCGGACTACGTTTATCTGCCGATGTCTGTCGTTAATTGAGAAGTGACTTAATGCTGTCGGCCTCTATGGATTAATGTCCGTGCCAGACTGCTTGACTTTCTTAGTCACTCCTCAGTGAACCCTTTGAGCAAGATCCACATCCTTTTTAATTACAACAGTCTGTAGGTCTGGTGCAGTGTGACTTGTGTACTGTTACGAAATCAGACTGAAGTAGTCCACCGCTTTCACCCAAGCACCATCACTAATCACTGAGGCATTTTTTCCGAGGATTAGAAGGGTGACTAGATTTGTCCCGATAGATGATTTGCTTATAACACTGAGTGTTGTATGTTTAAATGTGTTGGTATCCAGTGGTTTGGTGAAAGATTTCAAGTTTGGAGAAAATGACACAGTGTATACGCATCCAGGTGCGTATCCACAGACAAAAAGATTGACGAACAGTGTCTTAACTGAACCAGAACGGTTGACTGACACCATTCATCAGTCCACGATCAGTTATAAACAAAAAACACACCAACAGTCTGCCAAGCATATTACAAGCACATCTCCCCGTGTAATACTCACCACCTGGCTAACAGAGCCCGCAAAAGTTAGAAAACGATACCATTACATTTGGAGTTTTTCATAATAGGACAGTCGTACTTTACAGGTGGAAGCAGCGGTTTTGACGGACGATGTCGTAGAATAAGAGGTTATCTGACTTTGAGACAATCGCAAAAATACAACCTCTTGTCTATCCACTTTATATTCTAAAAATGCTATACCATTTGAATGTTTGTAACCTTTTGGTTACAGGCCCATTTCGTTTATTTCAAGTTTTCTAATTCGGACTCTATTACAGCTTCGTCTTTCGTGCTTGATATGACTCGACGATGTGTATCTAACAGTGAAAACGCCCCAACGTGGTATACCGAGAAAGGTCCAGAGGTAACCTACCAACTAAATGCAGATCTGATGGTCGCTTTTGCAAAGTTTGTGATTATGCATTAATCGAACGGTAGAATTGTGGTTACATAAAATAACTAAGTATCCTGTTGTTAGTGGTGCATATTTACTTCAACCGTATCTCTCTCGGAGTATGACACTAACAGGTAGAACTTTTGGCCGTGTTCAACTTCCTGAGATAAACCATTTTTATATTTGCAAACCATGACTCCGCAGTCCACTTGCTCATTATGAATCGTTGAATATCTCTACCAACTAACATTTTATTTGTTATCTAATTATGCCACATGGTGCAAGCATGTCCTCTTAACCGGTAGTATCTTCACGTTCATATACTTAATAAACCACTCTGTCTATTCCACTTATGATAGTTAAACAAATATTTCCGTCTATAAGTCTAAGGATATGGAAAGTGTACAAAGTTCGCGAAGTAAACTAATCTAGTGCAACATTTTTAATTGCAGTTATAGTACATCTAGAATTTTAATCGAATGACTAAGTAAAAAACAAGAGGAAATACCAGTGGTTTCTTGAAGATTTCAGTTATACTTTTTTGAATCTCACATATCTACAACTGGGGAGTCAAGGATGAATTCATTTCGCGAACCCTGTGTTGCGTACCAACAAACTGCAGAGTTCTAGTGAGGTGTTACTCAAATTTCACAATTTAATAAATCTCCTACACAAATGGTGAAACCAACAAATACTACG
>LOND01000202.1:184494-208462 GCA_014220965.1 Paragonimus kellicotti
CCTTCAGGTGCAACCTTGTCAGACAAGCAAAAGAGGCAAAAGATGCCGCGTTGCTTCGTCAATCCGAGGGAACAATTCGAAGATCAATTCACACGAAAAGGGCGTGGACGGGTCAACACACACACATTTCCACAGTTTTGTCCCGTTGAAGTACAAAAGAAATTTGGTACGTTGTCTCTTGAACAGAGCGCAAAAGATCTGTACACCGGACACTCTCCAGGAGGAAGTAAGATATATTTGAGATTTACAGGTAAAAAATCTGCATTCCGGTACGAAACTTGAACTCGTCCAGACAGCGGAGAAAAAGCCGGTTTTCATCTGTCTTTCATATAGAGGTGAGGTTAACAGTGAAATAATTAGCCGTAGACTTTCAAACGCGGTCGAGAGTGCCTACCCTGCAGCGAGACTTATCGTATCGTTCGACACCTGCCCGGTACTGGTGCCACGCCTTAAGGATAGTTTGCCCAAGTTCTCTTCGTCTTTTTTGTCTACCCTCTCATTGTTGTCAAGCCGGTTACGTTGGGAGGACCACAAGGCGGCTATCGGAAGAGGATTCGTGAACACCTACCGAAATGGCTTCGCAACGGTTCGAGAAAGCCTATTTCCAGTGCGATTGGCTCCCACTTACTTGACACTGGCCATCAAATAAATCCGGATGAAGCGTTCCGAGTAATCTACAAGGTTCGTCATTCCGGCTCCAGAGCTGTCAGAGTGCGATTGTTATCAACGGCCGAGGCTATTGCTATCAGACTCCACAACCCCTGCCTGTGTGCCCAAAAACAATTCGTACAAACCCTCCACCTCCCTGGCCAATCATTCCACATCCACTTGAAACCCGAGCAAGCATGAACCACTCGACACTGATGAACGCATGTCTCATGACAGGCGCGTGTAACACTCCAACACATTCACCAACACTCCCACCCTCCTCAGTAGACTGTGATCCGTACCACTCCAAAATGTGTGTATTGACCCGTCCACGTTCTTTTCCTATGAATTGATCTTTGAATTGTTCCCTCTGATTGACGAAGCAACGCGACATCTAGGAATGAGAGTTTGTTCTAGCTCGACGGTGAACTTCAGATTCGAGTGTGCTCCGTTGAACTCATGACCTGGGGATCATCATCGTTTGGAAGAAGACAAAAATGTCGTCCACATAGCGCTTGTAGAGCTTGCACTTAGTTACGATGTGATTGAGTTCAGTGGTCTCTAGTTTGGCCATAAATATATCTGCGAGTAGCGGACCTAGAGGTGAACCCATTGCTACTCCATCTTTCTGCCTATATAACTCTCCATTAAATTGAAATTGAACATTATAGGTGCAAAACAACAATAGTTCTTTCAATTTTTCTCCCTGTAATTCCGACATCAATCTGATTGTTCTCGATATAGGTGCACAGATAGTCGATGGTTTCTTGCAGTGGAACATTAGTGAATAGAGAAGTCACATCCAAGGACAACATGTTGTCATTCCCGATATTCACTGAATCGATTGAGTCTACAAAGTCGAAGGTGTCCTTTAGGCTAAAAGGAGTTATTCGTGATTTGATCGGTTCTAATATCTCCACTAGCCACTTTGCTAAGCATGATACGGCGAATTGTACATGTCTAGAATCGGTCTTAATGGCACTCCGTCTTTATGAACTTTGGGAAGACCGTACAAACGTGGAATGACCGTTCCCGTAGGTCTGATACGCTCGAAAGTTGAAGCATCGATAACGTCTGCTTGTTTCATTTGACGGAGTAACTTGGATAAGCTTTTCTCTATTGCTGTCGTTTTATCTTCTGAAACTTTCAGTTATCTGATAGAATCGACGACATTTTGATAAGGTAATCAGGTTTGTCAAGTAAAACTATTCCCGCTCCTTTGTCAGGCTCATGATTAAAATATTCTGGTTGGATTGCAACTCTCTTATGGCGTCTAAGTGTTCACGCTTCAATAAGCTGCACCTCGGTACCTTGCTATTCAGATAAGTATAGCAAGCGTTCACGAGAGTAGACTTACAGTGTTCAGCATTAAATTCTGACGAAGTAACGAGTCCATTTAGTTGAACATCAATGTCTAAGCGGTTACATTTAGACTTCGGATGACAAAATTTTGGGCCTAGTGATAGCGCCTCCAACATAGTACGGCTTAACGTTATAGAGGAAAAGTTGTGAACGTACCGTTCTGGTTCTGTTGGAAACTCAGCTTGCGGCTTGATTGGATTCAAACTACACAGCAGCTTTTTCTTCTTGTTGTCCACTTGCTTTTGCACTTCTGTCTGTACGTATTGTTCGAACAACCTCCTGTCCTCCTCGGGGAGCGTCTCCACAGCAATCACACGCTGAGACCGATTACGCGTTAATTCGTCAATTTTTGAAGACCACGAGTCTCTTTCGTTTCGAGCATGACGTTGTAGGTTTTAGCGGTGGGTGGCACGTTGCAACGACGTAAAATATTCCAGTAAAATTTTGGGAACTCCTTATTATCAATGCAATCATTGAGAAATTTTACAACAGCCTTCGCTTCTCCGATTCTGGTGCCAAACCTATCGTACTCTGTTAAATCGCTCCTGGCGATTTAGGGTAATTCACTCAGTAACGCGTATTCGACAATTCCAATAACGCTTATTCAGACGGTCGGGTTGACGGGACTATCTTCCAAGTCCAGAAAAAACGTCAGAAAAGGCGGTCGAAAGTATTGGAATTTATACGGTACTGTTTAATAAAATTACAACAAAGGTACTATCTCACCTTGAATGTGAATCAACCGGGTACACAAATTATCCAGCAAAGGAGTACAAAATGGAGCAACTAAGCACGTGTTCACAAACGGCCACCAGTCAACGGGAAATGACCTCATTAAAACAATCGGGTGCAGATGAAGATGAAAAACGTGTCAAACAATACCAAGAAGGAAGTTTTAACAGACAATGACAGTTATAAAATGTAAGAAAGTAAACCTTTTATGTGCAGTTATGGTACAAAATACGTCATGATTGTTTACTGCACACAATAAAGACAACTAAAGGCAAATTAAGGATCGGCCCTTTACAAACAAACCAAACATACCTCAACGGATTCATCGTTCCGCATCATACCAGACAAAAGACGACAAACGTACCAGACGAACTTCAACAGATCCAACATACTCGTTAAGTTGCTTCACCAGAGTTGGGTCTTTTGATCGTTTCAATCCTCTCCAGATTCCCGTAAAATTCATAAGAAGTCAATTTTGCGAACAGCTGTTTTCGGTAATTCTCATCAGGCTTTTACAATTACATATTATTCTGAAATATAAGCACAAAGGTATGATGATTGAACTTTACCGAATCGTACTTACTTGGTAAGTTTAGGCTAGCATTAGACCGTCCTGACAATGGTATGCGGCTACTACAGCAGTCTCGATTGTTTCCGACAGATGCCAGTTTCGTTCGTAAAACGCATCATTAGATAACTTGGCGCCCTCTTCTGGTCTCAGGGAGGCCACGTAGCCGTTGATTGCAGATAGCGTGGCTCCATCCAGGATTATTGACAGTTGTCCACTTACTACAACAGTTAAGAAATTGACCACTCCACTGGACAACTTCTTATTACGGACTAAATCTCTTCTCTCGTCGGGCCCAAATTGCATAGGCATTGCGAGAACCGAATGCCGCCGATTGTGCTACGAATAGGTGTGCACGAGCTGATAATCCTGGTCTCCAGATACTTATTTCAAACGGTGTTACTCGGTTGTTCTAGACGTACCAAGACGCAGTTTGGCTTGCGTTTCCCAAATACTTGACAGTTTGTAAAATCTTTAGTTTAACTTGCGGCTGTTTAAATCCACCCAGCCAAAACTCGAAGTCGTTTAAACTCTGTCGATTAATCCGGGTTGTGTATCAACCCACCTGTAAAACCTTAACAGAAGAGTTTTCACTCGTCTACGTGTATAGTCAATAATGACGCCCTATAAACCGACTGTTTGCTCAGTTAGTTCTGTTCAGCCTCACAGAAAGTGTTCATTGTAGGCTTCTGTGTTTTCGTTGATGGTTGCTATTGCCGTCATAGGGCGTTAGTTGGAAAGTTATTCCACGTTCATTCACCACATATATTATGTAACTTGATGAGTGGTTCCTTGAACTGACCAGTCTTCCCAGTGCATGTTTCAGGTTTCATGCCACCGCACAAAACTATATGTGGTATTCTGATCGTTAGACATACCCATTCATTTATCACACGTGCCCATTGCGGGCGACCGCGACTACTAACACGCGACGTGTTACGATGTAAGGCCCGTGATTCATACCTATTTAATAACTAGACCACCGGAGCTTACTAAATCATCTGCTAGTCACCATGACCATCGTGTTCTCACACTCCAATATTCGTTCACCCGACTGTCATGGCAACTCTGCCATGTCTGCTTTCTCAGACCTACCGATCCAGTTTGCTAATAATTGTGTGACCAAGTTACTGGTGTAGGTTTCTTTTTTCACATTCAGTCAACCAACTGCACACGGTCAGACAAAAGCGAACATTTTACGAAATAATTTATTTTGAAAACGATATAATTTTCGAGTCTGTTCACCTTTGTTTGTATTTAATGTGGTAGCTGTAATCTGCATATTGTCAATGAGTTAGGTGTTATGTTCTTGATTTATCCACTGTCTGGTCTGCATGAGTGAGTGCTGTGTTCATATATTGTCGAAGCTTTGATTGTTTAGGAATTCATCCTTCATAATTATCTCAATTATGTAATTCTGATGGCCTCTGTGCGGTCATGTCATAGTAAAGATTTTATTTTTGTGGGCATTCGTGATTTCGCGCACTTGATCGCACCACTGGCCAAGTAATTTCTTACTCCGTAGTAACCTATAACTTGGTTAATGGTATACACGCAGCCCGTCAATGTATTTTGATTTAATGACGTTATGGTTAACAGTTGTTTATGATCGGTTCTAAGCGTGGGATCTTGCGACCTGTGATCCGTTGGTCTGATGAAGCATTAGCGTCGGCCGGACTTCCAGTTGCTAAGTTTTGGTCCGTATTCCATTCCGACAGGAAGAGGATAGCGCTTTTTTTCCGTATAACTGAATTCTGATTGTAGTCAGTAGTTTCTCCCATTGTTCGTCAAATAATGATCACAACAGATCGTGTTTTTTTTTTCAAAGAAAATATACTGCTATTTAGCTTTCAACTGCGTTTACGGCCTGATCCATAGACAATCCAGTGATCCAAGTAGCTAACGCACGTATCGCCATTTCTGAAGCCGGCTTGATGGATTTATAGAGGAGCTGTTTAGTGAGTATGGACAACAGTAAAATCTGTCTGTGACGTTTCTGATTTCTTAACGACAACAACGAATCGAGACGCTAACTGTGGTCATGAAAGATCATTGCAACGGAAATGTTCGGAATGCCACATGATTACTGTGAACACTCGACTATCACCAGTTTAGTCCAATCGAGCAAGTTCTCGATTCTGTCCAGCCTCCCTGGGTACAATTTCGCGTAGAACCAGTGCGCGTTGGATAGCGCCGTTTTGTTACGTTACCAACGCGCATCATTGTAACTTTTTATTATGTGGGCAGGATTGTATGCGACGTGTTTTTTAAACCATATTATGAATCATTCAGAGACGAAATCACTGCCTACACAGTGCAACACATCAGTGCACGTCTTGGGGTGTAATTTAACTGGATGATTTGATCATATTTTAACATTTTAGCAAGCGTGTTCTGTCGGCAGTTGTTTACCTGATCTTTTGAGACGATAACTCCTAGCTTAAGTGGGAGATAGCAAAGTTTGCGCTCACTGCGGAACCACTCATCAACTCTCATAGTGAGATCACCAGGAGCAGGAGGTGGATATGTGGAGATCACCTGGTTCATTGGCAGAGCTACCGTCATTCTTGAACAAAGAGCTCCACTAAATCTTATCAAGAAAATGATGTCATAAAATGTGGGTGCAGTGATATAATCGGGCACTGGAGAACTGGAAGGCTTACTACAAGTAGACCGACACCGTTTCAGCTCCTCTTCTCAGAGCACAATGTTAGTGGACGAAGCCTGCCCGTTTTGACCAGGAGTCATTTGAGTGACGATCATTTTACGTGATGTTTTGGAGTTCGTTTAGCATATATTCTGACATGCCCATACGATGCTTACCTACCATATGACAGGTTTAGGGTTGGTCAGATAATATTATGTGTTACAGTCATTCTTCATAAAACTATCCCATTATGGAGTATCTATCCGCAAAGTGTGGTCGGTTGATTTGTTGTCCGCTTTGCATTGTTTGATAAAGTAACTGTCCCAGTCCCATCGATTTTAGTTACTGTTTACATTCCGCTTTTCCTCCTTTCTCAAGGTTTGTCAACTGTCTCGTTGTCCAATTGTGACTGTGTCTCGAGTACCGCTGCTCGGTCCTCTAACCATCACACTAATGTTGCTATTTATCGTTTTGTGCATTGGGTTGTTGGGAGTGGCATTGTGGCGTGGATACGCTCCGCTACATGCCGGTTATCGACGCTACTTTACGCCGGTCCGATTTCGTTCCAATCGCATGCGGCGTTCATCTGTGCAGTTTATACCGCCGGATAAGCTGGCCTATGGACATCGCTTAGACGGCGAACCAGATTCAGGGCTAACCAGGTCTTGTCTTGCGCACTCAAACGGTCTTTTGTCTGCTATGGATAATGACAAACAAGCTGGGCCGATTTACGTTCCTGATCCGCCTCATATTCAGAACAAGGGATACACGAATCCCATTTACAACTCGCTCACTGTGTCTGTTCCAGAAGATGACTATGACCCCGAAGCTGAACTGTGACCGCCTTTCACATTTTTATGACCTCAGCGAATTAGTTTCATGAACCTTTCATTGCTAACTACGAAGATGTTTTTTTTATTATGTGCCCTTTGCTTGAGCACGGAACCTCACAGTCTATGAATCTGCATATAACACCGGTTTGGATCTATATTTTTCCACCAGCTTGCTCCAAAAAATATGCGTCGATAATATGCCATTCTTGCTAGCCTTCATGTTCATCCTCCCTCTTTGGCTGTGTTCGATTCCCATTGTTTTTCGTTTTTGCCGGTTATTCTGTCATACCCGCACAAATAAGTTACTGAATGTTTACATTCCTGCCTGTTCCTTTACTAGTTTGTTGCGGCGTTCTTTTCACTTTGATATTTTAAACACTCAATCCACCCAGGTTGCAACTATTCTTGCTGTCGATGCTCAAGTTGCAAATCTAAAGCGCCTCGTTTTAAATTGCGTGATATTTCTGTAAGATATCCATCGTCATTTTGTTGGTTGTGGTATATTTTATCAAACTGAGCCAAATGAACTAGAAGCTTGCATAAATTGTTTGCTATTCAAGCGCTGCTTTGTTTTTATTCGACCGTGCTCGGCGAGTTGTCACCGTGTGTATACGTGTGTGTGTGTACGTTTCTGTGACTCAAGGCTACTCAGATAGTTCGCTTATAGCTACCTTAACTATTCCGTCTTAAATACGATTCTACACTGACTGAAGCATGTTACAGTGTCAGAGGTGTCCCGTGTACAAATCGCCCTCTTGATGTGATGCTACTAACATAATGGTTATCATCGCATTCCCTTCTTTTGTCTGACAAAAAGCATACCAATCAATGCAGTCTGCTAATGATGAGCCCTTATTAGTACATGTTCAAACCGGATTTCATTACATTTTACCTAGTGTATTACGACATAAATGATACTTACAAGGTAATCGCAATACAGCCTTTGCGGAAAGATCGATGTACTAGGTGGTCTATCCCATCGAACTGGCTGGTATTAGTCATCTGTGTACTTTGTGAACTGTCTTTGAACCTCACCGTGTTTGACCGCCTGAGCTGTATTTTCAATTGGGGGTCTGCCCCACCATCCAGGTTTGTCACTGTTTCCATCACCATAGTATTTCCAGACGTTTGGGAAGAGACAGGCGGTTCTTTGTTGACATTAATGAACATTCTAGTGATTCCAATTGTTGCGATCGCCTTGGTCGCGTAGTTGGTTCGTTGCACGGTAGAGAGCACGCTTTTTGTTGCTGCATGTACAGAAGAGTGTGGATTGATTCGCTTTCTTCAGTTTTATTATATTAGGTGTACTCAAGCTTGTTCCAGTCCATGTTTATCTTTCATACTCAGTTGAAGAGATGTTTGCTTCGGCTATCTGAAATTCTGCTTCCTTTTAATAACGAAAACATCTAGCTATCTGGTACTACGTGCTTATGCTTATGCGAAGATGAGAATCAAAACGCGTGTACTTTCCCTGCCGTACTGAATAAAAAAGTGGACAGTGACAGTTAATATCTGTTAGTTCGGTCGGACCTGATATGAAGAGAACATGACTTTCACCTGCAACTCGCCGCACTTTTACGTGTGCACTGACTGGATATTCAATTCTTAAGTGTGAAGTCAATAGAAGAGCCGGATTGCACCTTCTAGTTGCCTGGTTTTAAATACGGTTTGGGCGGGTTATTTATATATCGCCAATGGTTTGAGCTACAGGAGGGTTTGCGGTCATTGTTGTCCTTCCGAAATAACTGAATATCTCAGTGTGATAATGCTTTGACCGACCGGTGCAACCCTGCATTCGAATTTATGCCTTTTCACGATGAATTTTGCAATTTTCGCACGATCTCATGTCGAGCGCATTGCACACTTTCTATCCAACCTTCAGACAGAGAAGTAGCAGACACGGCGCCTTTGTGTAAAACTCGAATGTTGAATGGTCCCTAGCCAAAGCCATCTGATTGATGGTTGCCGAGGCTCTACAACACACAAAAGTACAGCCAATCAAGAACGAGAGCTGTGCTTTCTATGTCAGACCTGGGCTACTTAGCCGACTCAAAGCGACGATGGTTCGTTCTACACGTGTGTGTTTGATATATCTGGTTTATGTAGATCGATCTCTGGAATCCGCTGTCTTCATTCTTATCCAAAAGTTAGCCTACCATAATAAGCAATGTCTATTGCGCTAATCATTTATTTGCTGATGCAAGTGGCCTCAACGAAGTGAACGTATGTTGGGTGCATGCGCTTGGAGACTGGTGAATGTGTCACCATTTTCAACCTTAGTAAGTTGCCCCATTATTAGAGAAGTTAGTCAGAATGAAGCATCCAACTTGATTGTTGTTTTACGTCGGCTACGGTCATAGGTAAGACATCAGTACCTGTTAGAAAGCCTCAAAATGAATCTCGTCCTTATCTCCGTTCGTCTGTTAGGCACCGTTAGTACATCAAACCTGGACACCGAACCATCGTTGTTAGTGAATGGCTTGCACTGGGCTCAATCGTACAATGAAAGCCATTTCAGCTGGTAATTCTGAGATCTCAAACTCTCCGTCAAGCTGCTAACACGTTCGAGAAAACCGGTTTTTATTCGTAAGCGATTGCCAGTAGACATTCCGTTGACCGGTTCGTTCTGTGGTTTGCACAGAGCTCGTCTGTTCATATACGAAATGCCTAGTTGCAAAATGAGCGGTAGAGCCGTACGAAATTCTTGTCAAACAACTGATACACTGCCCAGTAGAGTAATCAAATTGAACAGTAGACTTATACCTTAGCAGCTACTCGCACTTATCGGTGCTCCAGTGGGGCAGTACAGATGTGGCAGAAGTGGATTTCTGCTGAATCCTCGGTGCCTATGAACACGTCGATTAATCCCCTGACTCTGAATGAAACAAAGAATACCATAACCTAAAACGCAAAATTACAAAAAGTGCCTGAGAACCCTTGGGTTCGTATGCCCGAGTGAGCTACGGAGGCATTTTAATTGGGGAGTAGTTACTTGTTATTTTCCTCATTTGAGATTGCGCTAGCTTTCAACGATATGTCAATGAGCGCACTGATGTGACATTATTGTCGTGTTGTAGTTGATCCCTGAATTAGTTGTCAGCACGCTTACTCTGTAACCGAGTTTACCGGGTTTAAGGTCTGATCCTAACGACGAAAAATGCCATTCGAACATGTTGAAGAGTTCATCAGAATGCGGAAACCGATGTCAAATAAGAGTGACTTCCAGGTTCTACTCATTTTTCATGAGTACTAGTTACCGAATTGCACGGATTTACATAGTCAACGTTCCGCTACAATAGGGTCGTCGCTGGCCAGAACCTACATCCAATCAATGATTCCGATCCGGCCTTATAGGTTTGCGGTTGGACATTAGGGCGTAAAATGCTTAAGTAAAATTTGTACGTATTCTTCAGGTATTGAATTGTCAGGGCGCACATTTAAAACAATTATATCCCTTCAGTAATTTGAACAAAACGGTTAGAAGACGAACACTGGTAGATGCTAGCATTTCGTATTGGCTCGTCAGTACCAAATAACCAATAACACGGGAAACTTCCAATTTAACGTCTACAGTACTTGGGAAGTTTGAACAAAGCAAGAAATAACAAAAACAAAGACATTTAATCATGAGATCTGAATGACACTCCTTGCCACTTAGGCGCATGGCAGCCTATTGTTTTTGTACACACAACACAGGTTTGAACCGGTTTATCGCGACGGCTTCAGCAAATTTTAGGAACCGTGGGTTGTGGTGGCGCATTATGATGGTGAAGGCTGAGGTCAAGTCCACGTTGTGGCCAGTTGACAGGATGTGTCGTCCGATCGACGAAGCTGGGGGCTTACGATTCTCTGTGACTACAATGTCCGGTTTTGAGACCTGTTTGTGAACCCACTTAGGTACATGTTCCTTCATTCTTGAGGTCAATGATCTATCGGTTCTGCCTATGTAACTTTCTCCGCAGTTACATGAGAATTGGTAAACACAGTGTGTTGGTTCCCTTTGACTGTAGGCACAGGTAACCTGCGAGTCTTATTAAGGACCCTCAATTCGGCTGCGTTGTAAGTACGTTTCAACGAAGAGACAATTCGTTGGGTTGTTCGCATCGTCGCGATATCCCCTTTGAAGGGTAGCTCAATATATACTAATTTCTTGGGGACCTCATCATTCTTGCTGCTTTTGGGTCGCTGTGACGCTGAATAAAGCTTCTGGGGTACCCGTTACCCACCAGAGTCGTCTTAAGCATTTCTAACTCTTGCTCAACACAGTCGGATGTGCAAATGCGGCGTGCTCTGGTGAACAATGTTCTCACTACACCCCGCTTATATTTCACCGGGTTGAAACTATTGAACTGACCAGGCCATGTTGGTTTCCTATAAATGCTGCGAATTATTGATTCGTCAGTTCTTTGCACGATGAGTCCAGGTAGGGCAAATTTTCATCAGCCTCTGCTTCACACGTCACCTTGAGGTTGGGATGAACGCCGTTAAGCCGCAGGACAAATTGTTCAGATAGCTCTCGACTTTTGGCAATGACCAAGGTATCATCTACATAGCGTCTGTAGTATGATAGTTGTGAGATGATATCACTCAGTTGCCCTTCTATCATGATCATGAAAAAGTTAGCGAGAAGGGGGCCTAATGGACTCCCCATCGCTACTCCATCGATTTGTCTGTACGGTGTGTTTAGGAAATTAAAACTAACATTCTCCGTACACAATAAAAGTAACGTTTTCAGATAATCAGTTGGGATGGGCATAGGAATATTTTCCGCAACAATCCGTTCACACATGAAGTCAACAGTTTCTCTCAGGGGACATTGGTAAAGAGAGACTGAACATCTATGGAGCACATATGTTCATTCTTGATATTGATTCGTTCCAACTCATCCGCAAGTTGCAGCGAGTCTTTGATACTATAACTGTCAAACTTTCGAAATCTTCACCAACCATCTAGCCAGTTTGTGCTGAGGTGAATTTGACATGGCTAATATAGGTCGAAGTGGCATACCCTGCTTGTGAGTCTTGGGAAGACCGTACAGTTGAGGCAACGAGCAGCCGCCAGGTTTTAGGTGTTTATGTCTTTTCATCTATCCAGCCATGTTTAAGAATTACTTCTAACTGGTGACAGATTCTTATATTAGACAAATGTTTTCGTCCTTGTCTAGGAGTGCAAACTTTTGTCCATCACTCAGGGTTGTTAAGATTTTTTCCACGTGGTTCCTCTTATCCAATAACTACTGCTCCGAAACTTGTCTGGCTTAAAGACTACAACGTTTTTTGATCTGAGTTCCTGCAGAGCCCGAATGTGCCGAGCTGTTATCGAACATTTGTCGTTCACACGAGTATGCAAGACACTCATAGCTACATCAGTGAGTTTATTTTTGAACCAGTTAAAATTATCGGCGTTAGTCGGCGTTAATTCCGAGAGCTGATCAATCAGGTTCTCAAACTGCGCTTCTACAAATATTCGGTTAGGTCTTCGTATAGGTATCTTATAATCCAAGCCCACATTGTTGAGAGAAATCAGCATTTCACTTTCGGGTTTTACTTTGTGAAAAAATTGCCACAAGCTGAAAACCTTAACTCCATAAAGCCGCTTTTGTGTCTCCAACCTACAATTACTCCATGGTTCTGTGAAATCTGACTGGTCAGTCGGAATTTTCCGACTTTTTGTTTAGATTGTAAGCTGGGTAAAGTCCAGTAATCTTTAACTGAACTGCTTTCAGACGGTAATAGTTGTTATTCGCCTTCGCCAACGATTTCTACAAGTTGATAGTATTGTGTCCGAAATCCCTTGGTACTGGAGAAATATGAGTCACAAAGGGGTTTCCCAACTCATATGGTATTACAAACATTTGTCTCGCGATCTCGACTTTCCACTAACTTATCCTTCATTGAGCAATACTCGCAACCTAAGTTGGCCGAGCATTTACACGTGATAATTCGACCGTGTCTAATGTCAGATCAACAGTGCAGTAATCAATATGATTGCCCCAAGAGAACGGGTGAAAGTTACCTGTAAGGGCAGATGTGAAATGCTGATGAATAACCAACCTTCGTTATGATCACGTGGACGATCCGCACCGAGAGAAGAACAACAAGGAATTTTTTATTCAGGTGGAGTGAGTGAATGTGTAGCATGTTGGGTTGACTATGATATTGGCTTAGGCTTGTAGGTTTGTACGAGGGAATGATCGCAGAATCACGCGTTTTGGGGTTGAAGATCAATGTCAATTAAGACGGTGACTACATCTATATGTGTGAGACGTGCAAAGTGGTCCACAAAATCCCTTGTGGAACAGAGAACAACGCGTGAGCAACCGAAGCTAATCACAACTGGTGGTTAGTTCTGTTCTTCAGCAGTTATCCCTCAGAAAATATTGATGAAACGAATCAGATAGACAGTGTGCCTCTAGTAGCCGGTTTTTATTATTATGTGACTTGCTCATCATCAACTACTGGTTAACGCATTTTCAAATTTAGTCAACCACTGCCGATCAGCCATAATACCGCAATGCAATTGATCGCAGCTAGCCTGTTCGCACTCGTATCGTTTTGTTAGCATAGTATCTAGTAGAATCCTACACCGTTGAATCACCCGTAGACAAGTAGACTTCCGACGGTTTGCCACCTACTCCGGACCCTAATTGCTCATGCTGGGAGACTACGATACATCGATTGTTCCAGGTATTTCAGTCCTGTCTTCAGCTTTCAGACCGTTGCTCTAATGACTGTTGCTCTAACACCCGACGTAGGACTCATCCGACTTATCGGACGGTGCGCTTGACGTCGTTGATGACCGAAGCCCACACTCTGAGTGGATCGCTCATATATCTACAGACAGACGACTAGTTTGCAAGAAGTGTCTTCCGTGTACGTTCTATATAGTACGGGCAAACCCACGCGTTCACTGTGTTCGTGTTAGCCTGTACCTCCGTCAACCTGGCAACGGAATACGGGTCTATTAGCTTTGTTTGTCTCCTGCACTTGTATCTGTCAGCCTACCCGTGACCACATTAGTCGTTCACCATTGAAACCCCTGGGATATCTTAGCTTGATACCGATACACGCAAAATCGATATTGAGACGTCTTAAACTGAAAAAGGTGTTTATCTTCGTTTAAGTTTTTATTCGTGCAATTGTTTTTTTCTGTTTTGGCTTGACAATTACTTTTCACTGCCCGTATGACTTAGATGGGACGCAATTGCGAAAAATCTGGGTTCCGGCTGAATTCGCGTCGGCGACAGGCACAGCATTTTCATCCACGGCAAACACTTTATTAACTAAGCTGCGATGTCACATCGAGAGCACAGAAATTTCACGTTTTGACCCTGTTACCTGTTCAACCCTCTGTGTCATGTGTTATCCACAAAATTACTCAACGGATTGACTACTCAATCAGAATTTTTCTGAGATCACGCTAGAATTCATCAGCTCCACATTTGCTGTTTCGAATCCAGTCGAAGCCCAGTTTCTTTGTAGTTGCGTCCCACCTAAATCATACAATTTGCCAAACAACTCATAATTAATGCAATCCATATAACCTTATGGGTATTGCAAGCATTTGGTTGTTTGCTCCCGCCTCACATGATCGCCTGAAATCCAGTGTTTCAACAGATTAAAATAACACAAGCTCAGTTTGCGTTAGTTATGCTGTGGAATATTCATTGGACATTCAGTTCAGTAATCGGTGGTCGTTTACTGGATTGTCAAACTCGATTATGTTGTATTAGAAGTCGTTAGATCCATGAGGGGTTTGGTTCGTTGGCATTAGGCTATTGCATCACTAGTTACTTAGCCGTGGATAACCATCACCGTGAACTGCTGCTGCCCTTGATTACCCATGGCCAGTTCAGTCCGACGTTTATCTTAAACAACTTCCACAGTGGACACCACCCAGCATTTCTCCGGTTTGACTGTTCGTAGCCGTCTGTGATCAACGTTCAACGTAGTTTGGTTATATCGGTTCACAACTTGACTCCATTATCACCCCTTCACATGCAATCGGCTACGACAAACCTCAGTGTTACTAGGTGACACCGCTTGTCGAAGCGACACCAACGAGCAGGCAACGTTGACAGTCATACGTGCACATTTTTCGGGCCTCTAATCAGACTGGTCTTAATTCGGTGGCGCCTCGTGTATAACAGTCGTTTGAAGCTTCAGCGAGCAGCTGCTTCTGTTTGATTACGCGGCAAGTTAAAAGCATCTGAGCTCCCATTGTTACGAGCGTGTTACGACTTTGTTGTGTCTTTGAGTTCATCCGCAAATTTGTATTCTCCGCCAGTTTCCTTCTCGCTTGCATTCATCTGGTAGGGATAGTAACCCGTGATTGTTCTGCCGGCTGCTACATTATGAACCTGTACCACAAGTCCTGCAGATGTTGATCATATGGGACTAATGTTGATCAGCCAGGCCGATTCACAATCGTGCTACCTCTGTCAGGCATATTCAAACTAAGATTTTGGAGTGCTGGTCTAAGAGTGAACATCAGAAAACACTATCCACGAGATGTTCCTTTTCATAAGATGGTCGTGCAACAGACTGCATTTTATACTATTGACTTACCTAACTGGCCTAATCAGTGGAGTCTTGTAAACTGAATGGTTGTCAAGTCTCGATGGCGGTCGCCTGTTCGATTTCTACAACCTTACTTGAATTCCTCAAAGTAAACCGGTCTTTAATTAGGAATTCGATAGATATTTCATCGTTTTCGTCCATCATTTTCATGCGCTTTCGATGTGCTACAACCCGTGTCCTTTCAGCAATGTGTAAACTGATGATACGACATTAGGCACGCGTAGGAGTTCCACATTAATATTCTGACTGCTTAGAGCTTTTCCAATTAGTACTTTCCTCCCGGTTTTGCTGCCCCTCTACTGGTTGCTCTTGACATTCCAGCACCATCCCCAACAACTTCCTAAACCTGAACACGCGTACTTATAATGGTAGTTTCAGGGTTCTTGAATTTAGAAATTAGCGCCAAGTTGACTCGCACTCACATTCTTGATGGTCTGAGGCGGGTTCTACGTTAGTCTCACCCAATTATATTGCTCCTTATTGAGACTAGGTACCACTGCTTCTCACGATACATATCAATGGAATACAGCAACACAGTGTCAGTCTGTTTTATCCCATCTTTCTATCTACAAAAACATTGAACTGCTCCGGGGGATATAAGGCAGATATTTGTTCTGCTTTGTCGCATCACGTGATCCGTACTAATACATGCATAGCAACAGGACCCATGGGCCCCTCTTGTGCTCACATATTGATTTAATGTTTTGATAACGCGGACTGCACTATGACTGTCATCGCGTACATGGCTTTCAGTGTGATGTTTATACCGTATTAACGACACGTGTTGTCGGTGTCTGTTTGTAGTCTGCGTAATCGGATGTTTTATAGATTCTAACGATTATGTAGTTTTTTCTAAGTCTGCAGTCAAATGCGATCCCATGTCATTGCTTCTTTAGTTCATAGGACTACCTTCGTAAATCAGGTGATAGAAAAGTCGATCATCATTCGTCTTGTAACTTCTAAAAGTTATCCTTCTGTTTCTCAATTTGTCGTATTGCGACATGTCAAAAGGGAATCAGTGCTAAATCTACCTAGGTTTTTCGAAAGACTATTTGTCACTAAATCGATGGCTCATTTATTCAGTGGTTCATTTTTCACAAACGGATTGATCGTGGTTCCCACCCATTAGATAATTAGGTATAACCACTTCAGTAAACCAGTCTAGGCCACCATATGTACTTAGCATTGTGGACTTGACACTTCCGTTCTCAGTTTTCCGTTGGAATGTCTCGTTGACCGGAATGTTGCACTTATGCGACACGCTATTGGTTAATTTAGCACTCATAGCAACGCGTACATTGGAAACAACAAATCAATATAATTTGACAGGGACCGCTAATCATAACTACACGTGAAAGCCGTCACGTGTGTAGATTTCGACACCATACATCTGCCGTTCGCGTTATATTTTTCAGAATTCAGTTTTGATCACAGATCATTTCAAGCTCATTGAATTTTCCCAGGAGGCCGAACAAGACCTAATACATCGTGCTGATCTGATTTAGGCAGCGCGTATTTATATCCGTGATTATGGATACTGACCGTTAACTCTGCCGTATATGTTTGATCTCATCAGATAGGGAGAGATAGTACACCAGAACCAAAAGCCAGGAATCGTTACGCGGCGAGCTAATGTTTGTATCTGCCGGTTCACTAGTCATCTGAGCAATATACACGATAGAGCATTTATGGTCATTGTTGTCACGTGCCTACTCACAGTATATGCAAGCAAAGACCGTTGCAATTTTTCTTTTGTATTGGCTGAATCTCACGTGGTTTTCGTAGTTTCAACGAGAAAATATCATAATCATTCATCGTCGGCCGGCTTACATTCATCAGATGGAACCAGTATTTCACATAGTCAAGCTCACGTTGACTCCTTCTGATAAAAGTCTTATCAACAAATGCGTTAGACTTTTAGGCCACCGGTTTCAGACAGGCTGCTTCAGAGAAAACTTGTTAGCTATAGACACCGGGTGGAATCTTTTCAGCGGTGCTGACAACCTGGAAATACCGAAGTTATCGTCCTGCTGGTATTGGCGTTATCACACCACTTCCCTCTGTCCATTTTATTTCGATTTCTGTTTTCTGGTGCCTGCACGTGATTCTCCATATGACGAATATCTATAGCTATTGTGACCGGTAAATGTTTCATGCTATCCGTTTACTCCAACGCGTAACTCAACAAGCTGCCCTTGAGAATCGTCTCTCAGTAATTAAACCTGATGGCTGTTCCGTTGGCACCCATTGGCTCTCTAAAACGTCGGACTATGCGTCAACAGTCTAATAAACTGTTCTGGAGAGTCGTTTTTGCAATCTAGTTTTAGGTTTAAGCTGCACCTCTGGGACTCGAGTTGACTATTATAGCTGTGTTATCCATTCAACCTCATATACTGATGACCGCTGGTCCAAACGCTTCTTTACGTTTCCGTTTATTGGCAAGTATCGAGTTTAGAAGACTGCTTCTAGTTTATTGTGGAATCTTATACATACTGTGCATAAATTCATTGCGATTAACAATAACTATTTTCCGTCCGCAGCGATTATGTTCTTCCTTATGCAGTTGCTGAATACCCGATTGAATAATTTTCTCATTTCCAGACACTAATCTATGGTTTTCCGTGTGTTTAACGAGTTGTACTTTTAGCCCTCCATCTCTCAAAACAGCAGACTAGTCTCCATGTGTGTTACTTGACAGTTTATCACTCTTAGACGTTACGAGTAGTTCATTACATCCCTTCCCTTTAAGATATCACACACACCGCTTCATCTTGGCAACTCCTTGCCGATTTGTGTTTGGCCTACCAAAACTCAACAGTAATTCTCCAGTTGCTTTTTCGAGTACCGCCTTCCCTGTTGACCGCCGAACGTTCATCGTTCCCCCATGTGTCTGCACGCAGTTTAAACAACCAGTAACTGTATATGATGCTTTCTATTTTGGTAGCAGTTTCAATTCTGAAAGTCCTCATGCTGTATTCCGGCATTCCTTATGTTATTTCGAAGATGTCAGCTGTTCGTCTCCGGCCCTATTGGGTGTTTCTGTCTTGGCATAAGCTAAACTTCCTCTCAATCTGTGCCTGACTGACCCGAACTCCCGCGCGGTTGATTAGGTACGACGATCCGACCTCTGTCATTCCAATACAAGCACAACACCCATGATCTAGAGAAGACTAGCCACAATAATCGTCTGGTTGGCCTCTGAGACCAACACAAAATGATGCTTTACGATATGATCAACAGTACGCTTTGCACGACTGCGCGTCGGTTCTTGAGCTTCACCGGCCAACTATCAAGCATGACTCGATCCGTCCTAACCTTCCTTGTCTGACCAGTGAAGTTGCTGCATCTGTGCTAATCAAAAACCCCTCACCCCGTCTATTTCTACCTACGCTTGAACAGTTCTACTGTTACTGACCTCAGCAATTATTTGAGCCAAGCTCTTTTATTGAGCCCTTATTCTAACATTCCTCGTTTCCCATTGGTGTATTGGTGGTTTTATCCTTCTTCTTATTGGTTTCTCAATAGTCATTTTTTTGAAACCAACCGTAATAACTCGCCATTAGATATCACAATGTTTCTGAGCTGTTCAATCCCTTTATGTTTGTGATGTAACTTAGTTGGTGGAACGAGAACTTCAGAAATACTTGTGGACGGAGGATGATTGGAAATCTTCACTTGGTTGTTATCGGTCACATATTTGACGAAATGTATTTCAGCGGTTTGAAATTAATGTACTAATAACAATTCAATCCAATGAAAATATTGGAGAGGCTCTCAATATATTCAACAAACATAATTCCATTTACTTACAATGGTGTGATAGAGGAACCAGTAATCAAAACAGGATTCAAAATGTATGGGGACATTTTCCGCGTAAACATTCTGATGGAGGCGATTGATAGGACATCTATTTATTGTATCCAAAGGCGGAACGATTTAGCAAACAGAGCATGTTGACTCCATTCATCTGAACAACCTTCGCGACATCAAATTCGATGAAACATCTCAACATCTCACTCGTGTATTCGGTGTATGAACCTCACTATCCAGTATCACTAGCAATACTACGGAAAGTGCTCTTCTCAGGGTTAATATAACCTATCTTTGCCTAGATATGATATGACATACTACTGGTCAAGAGAGAATGTGTGAGTGTCCTAAAGTATCCAAATAATCATTTGGAATGCAAACAAGTTAGTAAACATGTTTTCGAGAGTTTCAAAATCAGTTCATTAGATTTCTAAGGGTCACATATTAGATGTTGATCATCATTTGAGAATAACACCGAGGACAATCACCTCGATCTTATCCACAAACTTGCTGGTTTGAACGGTCTGCTAATGTCAACTTAGTATGAGTGAGTTTTGCGCTGAGGGATAGATGGGTAATGGGCCAAGGGTATTCAAGGGATTGATCATATATATATATATATATATATATATATATATATATATATATATTACATTTGGACATGTGAGAATCTATGAGCAACATTTTCAAAGTGATCAATCTGCATTTGGTCAGCTGGTCGAAACTAGGGATATTAGATACGAATGTAAATGTAGGGTCTTATACACAATTGGATCTTGCAGCAACTCCTCAAATGGCCTCTGAGTGCCAAAAGTGGATCTTCAAAACATCTACAGGAATCTGGCCGTCGGGTATACCTCGTTGAAGCATTCTGTTGTCTGTCAGAAAATGGGCGATCATGCGTTAGCTTTTTTCGAAAGCACTTGCTATACATCGGATGAAACCACCGTTAGGCGTTCAGAAACTGATGGCAATGAACCTATCGCTGCGTCGGTGAGAATTTACATTAACCGAATGTTCTTCCTATTCTTATTGCTTTATCCTTATTCATTTTTCCATGAAGTTCTTGTGGAGGAAAACGTTCTCACTGTTTCACTTGATGTATGTGCCTCTCTATCAAACTATGATCGTTCTGCCTAACTAGTGAACACGAGTTTGCTCGCCTAAGGCTTCCAAACACTTCTGAAGAATGCGACCTGTAAGGCACCGTTGTCGTCTTGAACAACAAAGGATTCTCCAATTCGACGCTAGTTTTCTATCGAACACACTGTAGCACTGCTCTACTTCAGACTTTTTATTAAATATATGAGGTACACAGTGGCACTTTTTGTGTATTATATCAATTGTATTAATCAATGACTAGAATATTTTGACATTTTCCGTCAGTAATAAGGACTGTGTCAAGAATGGCTGCAAACAAGTATGTAAGAAAGTGTGGTGCGTGTTGGGAGTCATGCACCTTCGGTAGTGACGCTGACAACATCCTCACCAGAAGTATCGCGTAGTTACTTCTGATTTGTGTTATTAATGAGTGATTTGACAGATTTGAGGATTTATGTAAGAAGTCATTGTGAAAATCGGAGCTTCGACTGGATTCGAACCAGCAGCAGGAACAGCATGTCTAAACGCAGTAAGCGCTTTACCATCCGAGCTCCTGGCATGGTTTCGTAGCTCAGCTGGTAGAGCGCTTGCCGCGTTCAGGCATGGTGTTTCTGTCGCTGGTTCGAATCCAGCCGAAGCCCTGACTTTTCGCAATTCGCGTCTCATCTAGGCATTTAATTTGGTTTTATCTTGAGAATGTCGCTCAGTAGCATGGAGTATGTTGGTGGACATAAATTAGCCGGGCACTGGTTCCTTTCGTCATGCCAGGAGTCGCTAACTTGACGCAGCTGGCAAAACTTCTGCCACTTGGATGTGCGTGTTGGTGTGCATAGAAGATCACTGTGCTGCTGCACAGCTTAGCATCTACTGTTAACTACTATACGGTGAACACCGCCTCAACTAAAAATGTCACCAAAAGAAAACGCCTTGAATTTCAGCCGAACTTGGTAAGCACACAAGCAACAGGATCAAAATGTTTTCCTTAGCTAATTTGACGCTTGAATTGAACGCTCCGACACAGACTGTACAACATACACTGCCCGAGACCTGTACTGACTTGGTGGAAAATGATGAGACAGTGTTCTTGGGAGCTAAAAACTCGAGTCACAAAATAACTGTTCATTTTCAAATCATAATAAATGTCATATGCTTCAAACATCAGCAAACAGATATTTTCATTTGCAGATATACCACTTTCACGTTGAAATAGGACAACATCAACATCCTTAACGTAAATAACGCAGTTTCCTGCCTCATTGCTTTCCAGGCCTTTGCATAAATAATTAATCCCAGCACGTGAAAGTCCTATCTGTACCCTCCAAAAATGGTATAGTTTCACCCACCCGCTCTCTTACTCGTACTCCTTTCCCCTCAAAGGTTGTTCCAACTATAACAAGGATTGCCGAGATGCTCTTCGTTCTCTTGGTAATTTGAGTGCTCACATTGATGGTGCTGGTGCATCTCGCGTGTGTTCTGATCTACTCGAGGATCATGATTGGGTCGATCTATCATAGTATCCACAGCAGTTAGGTTAAGAAACATACACAAGGGAAATAGCTCAACTGCTGTCAAAGCCAGAGTGGTCCATCTACCCTACTTCGTGGACTCTGTGGTGATTGGGAAGTAGTCGATGGCTAGGAGCAGGTGAGATTCTCTCCTTCACGTCAAACTCTGGAATAACGTCACACGTACCGCCAGAGAACAACGACTGTAGTCCTTGGTCACAGAGGCATGCATAAATCGGTTGATCGAGCTGTACTGTTCGAGTCGTCTAGACGCAGGAATGTGCCAACCAAATGTGTAAACATGTTGGCTTAATACATCAGTTCAGGTTAAAGTCAGCAGGAGACTTTCAAGCTCACTTGACATTAAAAGTGATCTGTTAAGGTTGTCTAATCGATCACGGCCTGGTTGTAGCTCTCAGGGAATCCGGACACCACCTTTCTGCCCGGCGGAACACTGACCAGTCTGGAGGTTGCAAACGAGAAAATACTGCTGTGTTATAATTTCTGATATTTTGTTGGATAGTGTTTTCTGTTCTACTGATGTGCAGCGGCAATGACGGCTTTCTTAAGCCAAACGAAAAATTTCTCTGAGTTGTTGACAGGTTTGCGAACTTAATAAACTGTAGGTCTGTTGACAAGAATATGGGACGTGAAATCGCAGCTTGTATTTCCAAAGCTCTATAACACAAGACATCATTTGCATCTAGCGTGGCTTACCTAAACATGAAAACATATGCGAGACCACACCTTACCACTGTCAACCGTGGCTGCTGTTTGTATAACATGTAAACCTCATTGAAATCTCTGTTCACGAGTGTTTGCGTTCACTTGCAAGCACCGGATTTCACCGGTGGATAAAAACCAGTTAATAAGAAGACGGGTTCCAAACTGTAATAATAGAATATGCCCACTTACCCAAATCCCGATAATGGGAGTAGTTTATAATTTGAGTCACGTGTTAAGCATACTAACCTGTCGCTTATCAAGCACTTCACCTCACTGACAAGATTTCAACTCACTAGTGTTACGTACGGGGCAGCCAATCAGTTGGCTGGCGAAGTAAGTCTAACGGCACTATCAGTAAGTCAGTAAGGGTAGCTCGTACATGTTTCCTGGCTGGGTTTTTTTTAAGTTCACCGGGATTCTGGTTGAATGCGATAAGGAATCTTACGAATAATCCGGCTCCGTTTACCCGTTGTTTGAATGAACTGTCTGTTAGCTTATGACAGTTATCAGACCAGGTCAGTGAAAGCTACGAGGAAGTTGACTTGGAGATGTCGTCTGACTCTCAGACGCAACTCGGCTGTTTGTACACAAGATGCACACACCTTGATGTTGACTGTTTGAATTTAAGGCAACATTTTCGACGTATAATTAAGAACAGTTTTTTCTCCCTTCTATCTTTGAGACAGTGCTTATTCTTCCTATCATAATCGCCGGACAGTCAAGCACGGTAGCGAACTACCGATTTAATGGTGGATGTGATGTTATCGTTGATGGCGAAGGCATTCTTTTTGGACTGATACCAAATTTTGACCAAGCTGAACGCGATGCTTCCTGGACTCACCAATGGAAAGTTGCACTGTTTGCCTGTGAGGAATAACCCAATCTGGATCGATCGGTTGTACACAGTGATGACTCACGTTCCGTGACTTCTCTGAGTGGAGTAGCTATCGAGTACAGCGGTCACAATTCGACAACCCGTAGTAACGCATTGGAGATGTCTCTTTCGCAGTTTATCGTGTCATAAATGCATTGACGATACGGCACTACACGACTAAATACACACAAAAAGACCTAAAAAAAAATTCTGACGGAGCGCGTACTCTGGACCTCAGTCGATTTGAAACACAAGAAACTACTGGCTTGATAATTAATTCAAGTCAAGGTGTTATTTTATGCATCTCAGCAGTTGAAACTTCAGCAAATACAGAGCCGTCTACAGTGAACCCATTCTAAAAGTTATTGATTCAGTTCTGCAGAGTTTTGCAGGGTTTTGCATAGTTTTGAGAATGAACAGGAACCGTGCTAAGTGGAAGAAAACGGAAGATACATAAATACGGGCACAAGCATACTTAGTGTTACAGCTGGACTCATTTGTACATGTGAATATACATGTATGAGACGAACTCGAGGAGACATTTTTAAAAGTAAACGACTTGCAAGACTTAAAATGTTGAACA
>LOND01000203.1:82536-103031 GCA_014220965.1 Paragonimus kellicotti
GTAGTCTATCGTTTCACAAGCATGACTGGCACCATTAGATTATCAGACCCGGGCAGAATAACAAGTAAAAACAGATAGTTCTGGAGTTTAAGGTACTTTCAGCCATTAGACGTGTCGAAGGCTGGATGATACCGTCAGACTGCACATAAGTAAACAGCACGAAAAATCGTGACAATTGGAATCTAACCGGACACTGCGACTGCTAGCCGACTGGGTCATCCTTGAGCAATCACGAAATCGCAGAGACTTCCATGTCTTCAGAACCTGAGGTTATTGTGTTGATGTGACTGAAGTATCAAAACCACATGGGTAACAGCATAAAGCATACATTGCCGCACACAGAATACCTGCAAATATCTACGTTAATACGGGACGGACGACAGATAGACATGGTCCGTGCCCAGTTCCGACCTCAGACGCAGGTAAGTATATTGTGATGAACAGAAAGAACGCGAAACTAAATGATACCCCCACAAAACCGACGATCGTTCATAGCGACGAGCCTAAAATCAAGAGCAAACTACCCACACTTTGAAAATGATCTTTAGAGAATCTCTCCGTTCTCGATCAAGGAACCAGTGAATAACTCGTGAACAACGTAACGGAGGCTGTTCACTCGCGTCCGCTGAAGGGCAGACATAACGGGAAAAACGTCGGTAGTTGTGCAACGACCATGCGGATCGGACATTTAGCGCAAAACGTATGCATGGGTTAGACTTGTGAGTCCGGTCTTAGGGACCGGCCATAGAGTGGTGGTATTTCAATGCCTGAGAGAGCAAAAAGCGAACAAGAAACAGGAATTAGCACGATACAACAAAAAGTAAACTGTGCAAATACGTGTTCTGAAACAAGAATTCTAAATATTCAACTGGATAAGAAATACAACACTGTTCTGTTGTAAATGACGATAAAAATCACACTGATATGAAATTTAACTTTGAAGTCACGTACAACAGATCTCCGCCAGTTCTTTACAGAATAGGGTTAATAAAAAGTATATCTGTTACACGAAGCAATATTATGATCCTTCGAATCCTTCCGGATTGCAAATCCAACAAACGAGTTGAGACGATGATCCAGTTTTCAGCCTTGTCTATGTTAGACATCATCATAAGATACAGGAGGTCGCAAACTTTCAGAGATATTGGTCATTTTTTTAATAATTCGCAATTGACAACACATGGGCTTTTCTAACGAGAGAGTTGAGTTTGGTTTTAAACACTAGGTTTAGTCGCCAACTTCCCCGATCAGAGTTTAATAGCCCTAATAAATCTCCGATAGCATTAATGTGTCCTAGCAATACACGCTCGGTGAAAGGGTGGTATTCATCTAAGCGTAATACAAGTTGGTGTACATCTTGTATGCCAATAGATTTACAATTATTGTGAAAACTTTGAAAAAGAAAATGACCCGGTAAAAGTAAACGAAACAAGGGATACCACGACAGGAGAGTTATTGATTGATCTGAGAAAGAGACCTTAAAAATGGGCAAATCGATGTTAACGGATCACAGACAAATTATACTGATATTTGAATTCAAATCAACCGCAGCAAATGAAATACACACGTACTCACCTAACAGATCCAAAGTAAAAATGTAATAAAGCAATCGGTATGCAGTGAATTCCAGAAATCTGGTTGAAGCCATACCCTCTTTGTATAACCGTAACAATTGACTCTGACACTGATGAAATTCTTCAAAATCGCTAGCATCGAGAGCAGCATCGGCATGAGCCTCATAAACGGAAACGGCGAACTCGTCTTCAATACCTTGAACCTAAAGAACGAGTACATAAAAAGCAGGGGTCTTAGATGTTGTGTACAGTGAGGTGGACGGCATGGTGGCTGGGCGTAGTCGAGGTTTGGAATCAGATCACTAAACTAGATCGTTGTAGTAATTCATAATCGGACTTGACAAGAAATAAACCGCGAGTGAGGCTTCTCTCCCGGATGTACAAAACGGAAAGGGGTCTACTTGTCAATCATGAACAACTTTCAACGTAATTCAAGTTTAAAAAACAACTGTTTTTTTTCTGGGTACTGAAAAGAAAGTTAGTAGTTAGGATACGCTATGATTACCCAGCTACCATGTGACGATGTCTCAGCGGCCAAACAGTTTAGAATACGACCAATAGTACCGCGGGCACATAAACGATAACACACCCGCGCAACAAGATTGTAAGTGTTCAAAACTAGTTTTATGTTAACCTCCATTCTATTGCGTCTGTTTCGACGAAGGCTGAAACGGGTTCAGTGCCATTTGAACAAACAAGTCCGTACGGCGCTGTTGGCGTTCATGGGCGATCCGTACTGAAAATAAACTATAGTGCAATAAGGTTGCTCGGAAGTTTCCAACTTGACGACATAACAATCCTTACTCATGCATTTACAGACATGTTAAGTTACATATCATACAATGTCATACCCTATCCCGCAGATTAACTCAACATCCGATGTACCGACGTTCTGTACATAATCACTACTACATTGTTCGTATTGCGAAAATGATACATACACGCACAACCTCATTGCACACCCACGTGCTCACACAGCAACAGGTGCAAGTACACGTGCACTGCTTCAGCTAATTCAACCTTTCCCTGAGCCCTCTCCTGAGAAGAGACGCTTCTCCCGTTCTGTCCTCCAGCTGACGTTTCTCGCCACCGTTTGCTTTACTATAAACAACAATAACGTTTTGTGTCAGGCGCTGAGCATTTCTTTGAATCCTGGGTGACTTGACAGGAAACACCATCTTGACGACGCGCCAAGTTTTTCTTTGCGACTAATTCCTCCCCGCTCCTACAACGGTAGCCTGTCTTCCTCATGTTTGATGCTGTTCTCTAACTTTCTTTTCACGTTTCAATAAAGTATGTACAAACTCACTCAGTGGACAGCAATGCCCCAGTGGCGGGATTACTGCAGGCTCATTACTGTCATGAAACCATCAGATCAAAACAAATTCTAGTTTAAGGATTAAAAAATAGGAGGAGAATAGGTCCAGTTTTCTGAGATTCCTTTTTAAGCCCAAACAGTTACACCTCGATCTTACGATGGCAACATTGTATAACAGTACCTTGATCATTTAAACATTGCTTGAGTTCTCAACCACTGGACGATGTTCTGTAATGACCTTCTGTTTCGTGTTGTCCAAAGCAACTAGTATGTACAAGGAGGTCAGCAGTAACAGTATTCTGATAACAGACCAAACACTCCATTTCCGATTCGTTAATCAGATAGTAGTGGAAAGAATCAGTCAAGCGTTTCGTTGATTCTGTCGAAACACTAGGGAATTATGAAAAACCAGGCGTGATCTCGTTCGGCAAAAACACATACCACTTGAATGGACGATAATGTTTACGATCTGAGAAGATCGCACTCTTGATAGGGACCTTTGCAATCCTTGCTACTGAACAATGCAGGATGCATCTAACCAAGAATGTAAAGAAATCTACATCACAGTAGTAACTACTCAGAAGATTGCCTGTAATGTCGTTGATAAATTTCCTATCAACCATTCTGAAGGTAGACAAGACCCTTAAACGCCATGCCAGCAACAAAACCACATTTTCGAGCTTTGTTACACAGACCCCTAGAAAGGTGAAAATTGCTGGAGGTCAGTCCAATATCACAAACACTAGTAAATGGTCACATCCTGAATGTCATCTGTGATGGCAAGCAGCAACGATCTGTGGCCCTGAAAATTCTTCAAAAAGTGTCCCACTTTCACTACAACCAAAATAGTGTTCAGCTTCACCAGAAGCAAAAAATCGCCCGAGTTGACTGATACTCTCGGCGAAATCGCAGTATATTCTGGTTGTAACTAGCGCACGTGGACTGATCATCAGCGTGTTGGTCCAGAGAGCTTGAGTAGGGTACGATATTCGAGTGCAGTTAGAGACAGAGAAGTGATGGGACCTTCTCTTGGAAGCCTGCTCTGCACATTGCTCGGTGATTACTCACGACGGGACTGTTATTCAGAGTCTGGAAACAGTTCTATTAGATTATAGTAGTATCATATAGTATATATGTATATATATATGATATATATTATATTTTCGGGGTTTCATACAAATTTCCACAAGTATACAAACGATTTTAGTTTTATGTGAAATTGTTTGTAGACCAGAAGAAGGTAAGAGATTTGCAATGTTACACAGTTTCAGAGCTTGTCACAAAAGAGCGTGACGCAGCCAATATACAAGTAACTTCGAGCCCAGAAAACTGGAATCTAGCCGGAACGCCTGGAGAATTCAAATAAACACAATCGACCTAAGAGCATATAACTCACCGTTAAATCCTGTCGAATGCTTTTAAACTGCTCACAAGCCCAATGATAATCAGACTTCTCAATCCACTTTTGTTTAACATGTTCCAATGACTGCTTTAACACTGACAAAGGTCGAACTTCATGAGCTTCTGGAGCCTACAATCAGAACAGAGGAAAGATAATTCAAGAAATCGTCACTTGTCATACGTAAACTGTCCAATAATATGAACCCAATGGGAAGAAAAAGTAGCCCAGCGGTGACGGATTGTCTAAACTAAATCGAAACATCAAGACTAGAACATATTGGAATAAGTGCCACAGAAATAATTCACACGGTGAAAGGCGGACCTACATCTGGTTGTGTTGGATAGTTCAGATATAAAAACAGGTGGGAAGCACAGAGTTCAGCAAAATGGGTAGGAGAAACCAACGCAAATGCAGCAGTGTGAGCGAGAATGGGTACGACCAGTTGAAACATTAGTAAACTGTACTGAAATCCGTTGTTAGTGTGTACATTGAAACATTCTACCGAATAAGAATTCACTCACAGCAATAGAAATCAATAGAACTAGCTATTCTTGAATAACTACAGGTTGAGACAGTTCAGAAAGCATCGGTACCACGTATACTTTTTTTGTACATCGATCCGTTTAAAAATTGGAAATGTTAACGAACCAGCATTCTTCCACGTGCTGGACTAAACTATGTGAGCATGCTAATGTCCAAGTCATGTTAAAAATGAGCGGAGAACTCGAGACGCCTTTGTAAAAACGAGCTTGACATAGAAACAAACAGGTCAAACGTCTGTCTGCATGGACGAAACTTACCCTGGTTAAGCGAAGGTAAGGTTTTTCTAGTTCCTGCATGGTTCCGACAATTTGGCAGGCATCAAAGTCAACTGACAGTTCGTCTCGTTCGTCCGCCAAACCCAATAACATTTGACTGGTCGTTCGAGCGATGGAACCTGACCCGATTAATGTGGACCCGACAAGATGGTCCTTGAACCGATCGGCTCGGGAAGAAAGGCGTGATGCATTGGCCAAATTATTTGCCCCACGGCCTCGTTTGCCACCGCGACCCCTACCACGACCACCTCGGGAATAGGTGACATCTTCTTTCACGAAGGAAAGCTTGGGATCATTCGAAACGTCCAATGCTTCTCGGCCACCACCACGTTTCCAACGTCGGTTGTTGCGACCGTAAAAAACAACCGGAGTAGGTGATCTCTCCAAACTATGTAAAGAAAAGGCGGGTTCAGAACTGGAAGAAACGCCTAACGAAATTATTGTCAATTGTGTACAGATTAATTCAGAGCACGAATGTGGAACCGTACAAGAACAGAGATGAATTACTGCCCATGATGAACACGGCCACTCGAAGAAAAACTAACCAGCCAATCAGACCCAGCAAAGGAATAAGGCAAATGGAACACGATCACCATAAAGTTGTTTGCAAAATACCACTGGTCAGAGAAGTTAGTTATTCGTGATTAGAGATGCAAAATGCCTACGTGTACAGTCGAATTTCTTCAAGGGGCAGCTACCAAACGTACTGAGACAGTTTCACAGCCTTGATTTGTCTCCGATTGCAACCGTGTGCTTAATGTCTTTCAAACAATGTGGATTGATGTTACCTTCACTACTACTCGCGGTCGCTAATAAGTACAAAATCATCATTATCATAGCCATGAGCCTGACCAAAAGGTACTGTGGCTCGGGCTGCCGCTCACCTCAACAGTGACGTGGAATATCCTAGAAGAAAACGTTACTAAGAAGGTTGAAAATTAATAAAAGAAGTCTAAAGTGAACTAGAGAGTGTATGGATGCAAGCACTGATTGCGACACGCCGCCATCTCGGATAGCGTCTCCAACCAGCGGTTTGAGTGATCACGAGGACCCCATCCAGGCAGGCGACACCTACCCACTTTACTCAGTGGAGCAGTCAGGGTTCTCATATTTCGTGACCACGTTGTCGCTTGACCACCATGTGGTTTCACCCAACTGTTGGTGGTCCTCAGTATATAATGCCCGGTACGGTAAACGCTCAGCTGGCATACGGAGTACGTGACCTAACCATCGCAGGCTGTGCAACGTGAGTAGTTGACCAATTGATCGCGCATCCCGAGCGTTCCGGAATACGCGCCGGCGAACTGCCGCATTGCTCACGCGATCAGTCCACTTAATGTGGGCTATTTGGCGGAGACAACGATGGTCAAATACAGCAAGCTTGTTGATATCTTCCTTGCGAACAGGTCCACATTTCCGTGATCACGGTGTCGCTTGACCAACATGTGGTGATGTAATGAGTAAAGAGGACACAATAAAGTGTTTTCAGACCAAAATACTGACTACTAACCACACGGTTACATACTGAAGCAGGCCACTTGGATAGCTCTTAAGTTTGAACAGCCGACATGACAGAAAACATGTAATGACTGGAAATTTCAGTTTTGAAGGCGCGGTTTACACAAATGTTAAAGTGGGGGTTTCGACTAGATGCACATCGCGAGTTTGCACAGAACAAGAATGATTAGAGCCCCGATGGAATAGCTGACTGTGTACTGATGCATCACAAACTATGCGGAAATCGTAGAAGACATATTTAATCTATAAAGTCGCCTCAACAAAGACAATCGCTGTTTTGCCCTATTGGTTTTTATGAAGAGTTACTATTCACCTTCCTCCAATAGCGAACACTTTCAACTTGTCATTCTCCATCAAACAGTAGTCCACACAGAAAGTTATGTGATGAGCGCCTGAGTTCGGTCAAAGAGACAAGTGTATACAGTGCATGCACTCGATAACATTTGGTGATGGAATACGCGTGTGTGTATATCCTGAAACTTATATATTCAACTAGCGCACATTCCAAGAAGGTTACGTTTTAACCAACTCAGCCTATATATGAGGCCCCGTCGAACAAGGACCGATTCCAGCAAAGTCCGCGTTACGTATCCACGAGGTGACTTTGTTCGAGGAGACCAATGTTTCCTGGACTGGGGTTTATTACTGTCACGTGAATCACCTGATGATAATACTGACTTCGTATTGTCGGGTTACCAAAACCCGGAAAACACTTAGAACCTTATTCTGAATTACAAAATCGATAATGGGATACTTGAAATACTAGTGAAGAGACGTCGAGATCCGTTTATCAAATCGTGAAGTTTTTGTTATAAGCTACCCTTTCAGGCGTTTCTCAAATGTTAAATTGGTTCGTCAATTCAACAGATTTGTCAATTCACGCACGCCAAGGGTTATCCAGCAGCCGATCGTTCAGCCTTCAGCAAACATCGGAAGCAGACGCACCACAGAAGAATGATAAGTAATACATTGCATCAAGCCGAAACTCAGATTCGCCGGCAGTAGGTAAAAGGGATATACCGTCAGAAATCGCTGTCCATTATCTGAAGCTCCTAAAGATCAAATTCCCTGAAGTGTAAAACGTACTCACAACATAGTACGCGTAGACTGCACGTATCGGTATATTCAACCAAGGTATCATCAGTATCGGCCAAAAGCCACATCAGGTATTAAGAGTGCCAGGTGTACAGCAAGATAAGGAACGCTCGAGTTCAACTGGTGGAGATGTAGGAGCTACGGTTGATAGTGAATCGCTAATCCAGATGTCAATTCTGATAGCTCAAATTTAAGAAGCCACTTGTAAATTCCTAAAGGTAAACACTACTAAAAAGTGAACGAGGTGCCTTGCGGTGATCAAGCTACATGGATCAGAACGATTACTATATACAAAAGGCACCGCCCCGGCAAAGACCTTTTGCACTTTCAAAGAGATTCACTGGCTCAGTAACCACTAACTCAGAGTGAATAGTGCAATTTGTTGCTGCCATTGATGGTTTGGCAATTATCGTCTTCACGATTTTCAATTAACACCGGTCAGAAAACAATAATATAGCGAACAAGCTCGTTTTCGGTTATTCATCATCAGGCTAATTACATAACATTTATATGGAACAGGGTTGTCAGGGCGAAACAAACAAAACAAGTTCAAGTGAGGTCGGACACGTCATTGGCACACACGGAGACAACGTTTTGATACGATTACGCCACAATTATGACGCTTTGATCGGTCGTGGTGTGGGTGGTTGGCCATGGCAACTTCAAGGCTCAGTAGCGGAGTCACCAAGACAATTACCAGCGCAATTGTTGCACACCTCGTTGATACACATCACTGTCAACCTGGACTCCTCTTTTCGTCCGATTTACCGAGTCAACGCCGGTCACTCAAAAGCTGTCAGATGCCGAATTTTGGCCACAGCCGAAGCGATTGGAATTCGATTAAAAATCCACCCTTATGTGCACAAAAGCGCTTTGTTCAGGCGTTGAAGTTGCCATGGCCAACCACCCACACCACGACCGATCAAAGCGTCATGGTTCCAGTTGCGTCATAATTGTGGCGTAATCGTATCAAAACGTTGTCTCCGTGTGTGCCAATGACGTGTCCGACCTCACTTGAACTTGTTTTGTTTGTTTCGCCCTGACAACCCTGTTCCATATAAATGTTATGTAATTAGCCTGATGATGAATAACCGAAAACGAGCTTGTTCGCTACACTACTTGTTTTCTGATGACTACCCTGGGGATTTTTAACTAACACCGACCACTGGTCCGGTTACCACTTTTAACTCGATTTACCATTTTTCATTCGACTGAACACAACTCAGTAAGGAGAGACGAACTCTCTTTTCATGTGGTCAGGTAGCAGCTCATCCACAGACTGAACTCTTATCATCTTGTATCCTGGATATGCCTAAGTCATCATTAAACAGCCCACCTTAAAATGCCCATATACGAACTCTTCCAACAAATTTCTTGAAGGTAAATCGCGACTCAACAACACATCTTCCATAACCAAACGGAACGCCACATTTTTGGTATTCGTCAGTTAGTACGCTGAACGCGGTGGAACTGTGCTGAGTCAGACACAAAATCGAGCAGGAAAACGGTGGCTTAAATGAACGGTCGATGTAAATCAAAAGTTGCACAGACGATGGTTACTAAAACGTAAAAAAAAACGTTTTGTCCAGTCTGGATGAATGAACGTTTTGCCAGTGCATACCCGCAAAAAAGTAGCAAATCGTTGCGAGGGTCATGTACGTTGCATACATGTATACGTATGGTCCAACGTTATGCAACATACAGTTAAATGTGAGGAACTGAATTAATGAATGGAACTGTTAGACAATGCCGATCCGGAGAAGTATGTTCCAAACGAACAAAAACACATTAGGTTAACGATGCAATTGCAATGATGATAGACAGAGAAAGAAGACAGCTGCCCACCTGTCATTACGCGCACTGTTTGAATGGGGTTGGGACGCACCACGAGGGCTGGAACGAGAGCGAGATCGAGAAGTCAGTCGCCGTCGACGTCTTGGACGTGAGCGGCTTCCGGAAGAGGATGACGATTGGGGAGAGGAAGATGATCTGGATCTAGAACGACTGCCTGAAATCATACGCGTACGACGACGCGTCCACGGGTGTCGATGCGGGGAGACGGGGGAACGACTAGCGGGACTGGACCGCCTAGGTGCTGGAGGTATTTTCTTGGCAGTGAGAGTTGCCGAACTAGCTGAAAAAATATTGCGGCCGCCCCTTGGAATCAAACCAACAGGTAGGCGCACGGAGGATCCCCTGGCTGGACCAGTTACGTAAGCCCCTCGAGGTCCAGGCAGCTGAACTGGCCGAATGACACTAACAGTTTAAAGTTAAAGGTAAGCGATTTGCAAAAAACGATGATGCGGGTTTGGTGGTAAAACTTGACACTTCTAAACCCAATTGATCGGCAAACTTCCGGGATCATTCTCTATAGCCTGCAACTACCAGACTTCACAGTGTGACAGAACCAACAATATCACACGAGTGTGTCAAGTGAATGAAGTTCTTTACAAAGCGTATACGACCCCGTGAGTTAGACAGTTAAACTGTCACAAACTGGACCTTACTCACAGCTGACAGCAGTCTCCAAATTCAGATGGACTTTCCGGCCAATCCGCTACAAACGAAATTATTGGACTCCAGTTTAGACTTTGCTGGAGCTCGTCAATAGTGCACATCTTTGTCCAGGTGTTTGTGTTGGGAAATCACGTTGAAAACTACTCAATGAATATCATGAATAAACATAACAAAATGCTCACAAATAAACCTTGAGACAGAGCGCGGCATATGAGTAGTAGTTGGACTAGTTTGGAAAGAAACCATATGCTCCGGTAACTCCAATCGATAGCCCCGTGAGTAGTTCTTCCTAATGAGCTTGCCAAGGAATGGTTCGATCACAAACGAGCGAACGGAAAGTGGTCTCTAGCTTTCATACCATAAAGCGTCTGTTGCGATGGGAAGTACTGAGTACCATGTGCATGAATACAATCAGGCTATCGAAATCCAAATGGTACGAATATTTGAGATAAACAGGACTCGAAACCGCCAGTTTATGATTGGTCGACGATAACACTATCGATCTAGACAGTAAAGTTCTTGGCTTTTACACCGTACATTGTTCGCTGTCACACAACATATAAGAATGGACGTAGACTGGACACTATCGAGTCGCTCAAATCCAGACAACGGAAACTGCCATGATAAACAGAGCTCGAACCCGTAACCACGATGTGATTGCTTGATGGGCGTCACTAATACCGAACTATCACGAGATCAGGCATAATGTAGTTGGGTTGGTGAGTGAATCCCTGATGTAAACATCTCAAGGTGTGAACCTAATAATAGCCAGACGAACATCTTAAAAAAGTTGAAAATAATGACGGGTTTAGTTTTTCGGGTTAAGCACTTCGGTGTTCAGCTGCTTAGAACGCAAACGTTTGATCATCATACAAAGAGATACAATCAGTGCATGCACACATGAACGTTGAGGCGCATACAGAAATGCTTGTGACCTAAATGCCAAGTTTGGGGAGCGAATGAAGACTAACTAAATAGTGGTTGGACCAGAACTATGTAAAACTGGGAATGTACGTATAAGTCGGCACAGATCCGTACCAGTCGAAAGTATAGATTACCTAATACAGTTTAATGTGATATGTACCGACAAACCTCTACAAAATGGCTTACTTGAACCTGCTGGGCCGAGGTGCCGCAGACTTTTGAAGGGCAGCAATTGCTTTACTTGGAACTGTAGGTATGTTTTCTGTGGTCCAGTCAACTTTAATATTATTCCGAAAAATATATTCCAATTTCTCCTTCAAAATGCGTTCCATTTGATCTTTCTCCTCTTTAGTGTCGATACTGCAGAAGGCTCGTTGGACGTAATCTCTTTAAAAGCGAAAAAAGTAATACAATAAGTGACATTAACATCGACAGTGGGCAAAAGATTTCCGTTCGATGGGGGACAAAAAACTACTGTGCAGCCAAAACACAGTCAGCAGAGGGAGCATAGCGCAACAGCATCAATCGACTAAACTCAACAATAGAACATTGGATAACACGTTTAAAGTGCAAGAAAATTCAGTAGTAAAACTACAAACACTTCCGGAAATTGTGCCATTTTAACCGCAACAGTTAATTGTATGAGGATAAACAATATACACGGAACTGTCACCATTTTGATACATATTCTAAGCAGTCGATAGTTTAAAGGAGATATGATTGTGACAGGAAAATCACAACGGTGCGTATCGGATCACGAGGTCCGTTTTCGTGTCTGGCGGAAGAATACAAGTGGCAAAGAAGACAAACAAAATTACGATAAAGAATCCGCAGATTGTTATAAGCTGTCATACCAGAGAGTATTTCGAATGAACGGTGCGGATGATCAACGTCTCAACTCTCTCAGTCTGAACGTAAAAATCCCGCATAACACTCTTAATAAGATCAATGTCGATTGCGTGTGAACAGTAATACAGCACTTAAGTAGCGTTGCACTAACCTGTCCGATGGCCTTTCATCTACAACCTCTGGAGGCCTATCGGTATGACGATGCCACACGGCCAACCAAACGTGACAGAAAATCATATTTACAAATTACTTGGATTTGCTACCGACTGGTGCCACATGTGAGAGCCAGAAGTTAAAACTACATTCTCATTTGCTGGGCAACGAAGGACAACGTCATTTCGACGCATCCATAAATTTAGCTAGATGACGATACGGTTCAATCTGAAAAATTACGAGCATGCAACACGAATGCTTTCACAGAGATTCAGGTCTTGCTGGTTGCAAGAGAACGCCTCAGAACAACTCATACCTAGTTTTATTCCACAAGTCCAGCAATATGATTATCTCAGTGTCCCAAAGAATAAGCTCGAAGAGGAATAAATGATCGCATCCATCAGACACAACAAAGTTGTCGTGGGACCGAGTTCTAAACCTAGCCAGAATTAAATCAACAGCAGTGGAACAGCCGAAAAATTTCAATAGGAAAACTGGCAGTCAGGTCATCAGCAAGATATACCGTTTCACTCTCACACCATCAACATCTTCCTCAATATGTTACTATATATATAAAGTAAATTGTCATACGCGTCTCGCGTGTAGACTTCACTGAAAAAGTTGTGATAAACAATGACGTTTAGCTGGATGCTGCCGATCTCGTCAAGATGATCGCAGTGACGCCTTGCCTTCGCCATTGACATGAAACGTTTATTGAGTAAACATTCTCAATCTAACTAGGAAACAACAGCTTCTCTAATTGGACACTCGCATAAAGGCCATCTGTGCACACCAATGTAGTACAACTATTTATACGAAGTTGGATTGCGTTGTTTTGAAAACTATCAGTTCCGGCTTCTATGAAAAGATTTTGCTCAATGTGCCACAACGTCCCTCGGCCCATACATTTAATAATTAATCAGAGTAACGTGTTCACAGTCGGGGCTTCATTGTGGCGCAAATCTATACCTCGAATCAACTTTGGTTAACGTTGTTGTGTGTATGGCATCTTCGAACAAATGAGCTCAACTCAGTCAGAATACAATGATGGCTCTGGAGATTACACATTCCAATGATCGAATGCATACTGTGGTGATAAACACATTGACTCCAAAGAATGTATGTTCTCAAATTACTGAAATACGTTATTGGTCAGACACTTCTTGCTGCCCACCGGATACACCTAAAACAGTGGGCACAACCATTCTCGATTCCCCCAACTGGGCGAGAATCAGTGACTACCGCCATAGAGGAAACGGTGTCGAATGGCATGATCAAACAAACCAACGGTACTTAACAGACACACCCCATGGTCAAGATGCTAAAGAAAGACGGTGTGATGCGCAAATGCAATGGCTTGACGGTGCTAATTTGTCAAACTGGTGGACGAATTCATAGTCCTAACGGCCGATGGGCTACTTGTCAAGCTCGATGGCGCTAGTTTCTTGTCAAAGTTTAGTTTCAGGAAGGCATTCTTCCACATGCCGTTAACGCCAGAATCCAGGCATTCTACAGCCTTCCTAGACGCCGATGGGCTTCCACAGTACGAAGTCTTGTCAATGGCTTTAGGTCCGTATTAGTTGCTTGACAAAAGTTCGTGAACTACTCACCAGCTGATCTTTCCCGGCAGGTGCATACTATGGATGGGGAATGTGTGTCTGGATTCACGACTCTCAATTACATGAGACGATACGACGGCCCGAGGAACTTTGACTAAACCCTGTGAAGTGCAACTGTGATGTTCGTGAAATCTCATTTTGGGGACACATTAAATCTACTGAACGGACCCGACCAAGTATTGAAAGCACGCGCCGTTACAGGGGCTCCTGGTTCGAAGAATATACAGGAAATTAAGTACTGCTTGGGTATGTCTGTATAGTCTACGGTGTCTTCCAGACTCTGCTACCTTAGCGGAACCACTGCGTGTGTGAACAAAGAAGAAAATTCATTTTGAACGCAAATAAGCAGAACAGTCCGCTTTCGATGGAATAAAAATGCGCAAAGTATCTACTCCAATTATGGTCATTTGCGAAGGTGAATAATTCAAACACTGGCTTAACAGCGATTCCACCTCAGATAAAAAACAGTCAAAATGATCGCACATGTTTCCCGGAAGCTTTCATCTGCGGGAAAACTGTACTAGACTGAGCCCTGGAGTGTCCTGGGGTCGGCGGAAAGTGACACCTTTTCACACTCGGACGTCAAGCCTTGTGCAGATCACACTGCGATCACAATGGTGCAAATAATGCACTGAGAAAGTAAAATGACCAATTCCCAATCAATGAAACAGTGAGATGTACTGGACACAACTTGTTAGTAAATGACGTTTCTGATCGGAAGATAGTTGCTTGTTCTCTTTCAGCATCATCATTTTCAGGTTTGAGCCGTACCCGTGGCTCTGGCTGGCATTGGTCCTGAAGGTCCAATTAATCTAACCTGGTTTTGTTGAAATTTAACAGTCCCCGTTCTTCCTCTACTGAGAGTGCATATGACGTTCCAACTTGACCTAAACAGCTATTGGTGACGCGACGCTATGCAACGATTTTTCATAAAAGGACCTAGTACGCACACGCCAGTGTCAGTCGTGAGGGTTAGAAACCAACACGGCACAGCTACGCGTTGTTGAATTCCTAACGTAACAAGTTAGGTAAGATCCGCTGTTGCAGATGAGCATAGACAGCAGCCCGGCTAGCGACCCATAATAGTGGGCAGTCATGGCGAAACGATGAGTTCACCACAACTGTAGATCTCACGGTTTAGGTACCCTTCTGCTAAGGTTAACTTATTTTAGTGCTATGGTGCTTTGCTTGTAGCTTGAGTATAGAGCAGTAGGGATATCGAAGGTTGAGTAGGAAATCTTCATACTAAATGGGCATCCATGTTAGGTCGTGGTCGATTTTTGAAAGAGCTCGACAAACTAAGCTTTAAGTCACTACGTGGAAGAATTCGACGGGTTTAACAATCCCCCACTCACACCTATTCCGCCCGTGCAGTGCTTTCGCCTCCCTATTTCGAGCGGTTTTTGAATGTCTGACATCGTTTGTTTGATTTATACTCGTTGCCCGCCAACTAATTAGCGTACAAATAACCGGTCGCCTGTTGTCATATTTCTCTCCAGTGGTGGGTGAACCACCCTTTTTGTGGTACAGTTAATTGATGTTGTCTTGAACTATTGACTGTTCCAAAGAAGTGAACTGAAAATGAATAATAGCGTGTTTTGTGAATATAACTTGTCATTAGTCTACGCTCTGGACCACAACAACGAGATTGTTGAGGTTGCCCACTCATCTATCTTGCTAATTTGTTTCCATAGTATCGTGACACTGCGACCTTATATTTTGCCTAGATATCTAGGATCGTTACGCACTGCTCAACGCCTTCGTAGAAGATCGTATAATTACACTATCCACGATCTTCTTAATCACCGGCCTAAGGAGTGTAAATACCATCGCATGACCCCTAAGGTTTTTTAACTACTAAAGGACGCGGGTAACAACGTATGGTGCAGTAGGCATCCTGTCGGCATGCGGAGTAAGGGATTTAATTACCGTATACTGTGCATTTCACTAACAAGACTATCGGTATCGAATTTGCAGCATTAACAAGTACAGGTCAATAGGCAGAGGTGTTCAATCAACTCATATAGGAAAGATGTACACTGTCAACCTACATAAACCTCGCAAGTGCAGTGAGGAAATCGTTTGCAACTGTTACCGTCAATATGATGGGGCCCACTTCAAGCCTCAATCACCCACAACATTTTTCTGCAGTTCTTTAAAACAAAAGGCTTAACATAACAAAACCATTACCACACCGAGGATACTTTCAAAATCGTTGAGAAAATAGGTAGTTTAAATAGATTAAGAGATCAGAAACGGTAGATAACACGAATCACAACCGAGAAAGAAAAACCAGACGGAGAGAAAAGCTTGAAAATAATGGCGATAATGAAGTTCCGAATTACTGAATTATAATCGGAATTCTCACTTTAGTTCTTGGCTCCACTGCTCTTTAACGCCCTTTGCCTGGAACGTGGGGGGAGGCTGCTGTAATTCAGCTGTCGAAGTGGCCTCTGATTCCCCAGTGCTTATCGCATCTTTCACAGGCTCCGCAGATATTGACTTTGATTCTGTAGCAGCAGACAAACAAAATAAGCAAGTTTTTATTATCAGCAACACTAAAAGTAAAATAACATAGTTTAGATCATACACAAGTCAACATGATAAATATGGCAAACAACACAAACAGCCAATAAGTAAATCGAATGCTTCGCCGAGAGAAACAAACCAGTTCAGATGCTGTCTATGAGAATTACCCCATGTGAACGGTTGGCGGCATCCGAAACGGATTAGCCTGTCACAGTGACCGAAGCCAGAGGACACCTGCGCTTCAAACCATCACCCCACGTGAACACAGTCACGAGCACACACCGTCACATAACTAAATCAAGCAATATGAACAGAAAAGACCAACGGGAAAAGACAGAAGGGAAATTTATCTTATAAAAGACAACAAAAAGACATAAGGTGACGCAGTATAAGAAAGAACAATTGTCAAGCTTTAACAGCCTCAACGAGCAAAATATTACGTGCTGAAGACGTCGGTGCGTTTAGTGATTGAACGCTTACAAACCTGAATGCCAAGCTCGGTAATCAACCGAACATCAAAACCATACACCCGATCTACAAAAATTCACAACCATTTTCAACAGTTCGTCTGTAAGCCAGGGCTTGTTACAATTGTAGGAAAGTTAGGCAGACGTGCCAATCACCGACGTACTGCCATCAAGTACATTCAAGAGAACGCACTTACTTCATCATTCGTACCAAAACGCAGAAGCCATCGAATGTCTAACTCTAACGATGGAAACGCCCATAAAATGAACGACTGATCTGACAGAGATGATTATTCCATGCACGCGGTCATTTGGCTATAAGTCAATAATCACGACGCTCTGTCACGATACAGCCAAATCGTACATAAACTGAATCCTGTGGTGGGAGCCCAAAATGTGGCTCGGGTTTGCAATTAAGTTCTGCTATACGGCTGACGACGTTACTTAGACCAGCTGTTGTACTCCAATCTATCAAGGTTCAAAATCATAGCATTTAGAGCACTCCCCAGCATCAGTTTTTAGCATTGGGCCGTACCTATAAGTATTATGGCTACTGATAATAGTCCACGAAATGGCACAAGAAAAATACGAAGAGAATGAAAATTTATAAGGATAGTTGACAATCGTCACTGAGGGCGACATACTGTCATATGCGGGAATGTTTTCCATCAGTGATATGGATGATCGCATCGTCTTCAAACCGGTGACATCTTTCAGCACTACTCAGCGGAGCGGCGATCGTGACCATGTCTACGCGCAGCTACAGTTAACATGTTTTGATTGTTATCCACTTCAGAAGACCAAGTAACTAATCTTGGAGTTACAGCATACTGAACTTGTAAAACGTGTCGACAACCCTTGTGTAAATTAAGGGAATTACGATCTCAAGTCCCAACAGTGAACTGCAATAAAGTCTGCCAACTGCTTGCAATGGAGTAAACATTTTAGAGCAACGCAGTCTCAAGTGAACAATGAAACGGTTACACTCCAGAAGGCTTCCAACTAATAGGTTGAGACTTGGAAAGGCAAAACACGAACGGGACAACACTAATATAAACCGGTGCGTCTGGTGTCACCATTGCATCTATATCAAACCCAAAGAGTAGGCAGGTTTCCTTCATTTTGCGTACAGTTTCTTTGCTAGGATCTTAACAGCACATTGCGAATTCGAAGTCAGATTTGGGACGCAATACTGCAAAGAGTCAACATTTGTCCAAACATGCTGAGTAAACACCCGTTAGCCATTCACTGTTTGGAGCGTTTCTAGAAGATGCAGGACTTTTCACTCTCCCTTTAGCCTGAAGATACAGTACCGTTGCACAGTAATTCCAGAAAGGTGACTGAGGATTCGAGCATTCCGACAGAGAATTTCTTTGTAATTAGCTGAGATACCGTTACGGTCTTGTTGACAAGACTTTCTTCCAATAAAAGATAACACTCATCGGCCGTCACAGAGCAATTGCTAATCAACGATACAGCGTTGTATGCAATCGTTTAATGACGCAATATCTTCACCGCATAATCTGCAGATGCACGCCGCCGATCGTGTGTCCATAACCCACAATTTGGCGGGTAACTCGAAATTTGATTCAAATTTTCTCGCTGTCATTGTCTGACTATATTTTTTGTCCTATTGGTGCCCTGCGCATCAAAAAGTTATATACGATTACTGTTATTCGTTACCGAATAACATACCAATTCATTAAATATTGAATTTTTGGGTTATATCGTATTCGTATCCGTTTTATATACTGTATCCGTTTATATTGTTTTTACTGACAATGACTCGAGCTAGATCTAGCAGTGCTGGGACTCAACAAACCCCGACTGAGGCGGTAAGCATTTGCGGCCGGTACGGGTGCAAGATGTCCGTACAGAACGGTATGCAATGCTCCAAGTGCCAGAAGTGGTACCACTTTAAATGCACTGGCCTCAACGAAGACCAGTACAAGCAGCTTGCCTCTTCAGCTCTTCATTTTATCTGCATGAGCTGCAGGTTTGACGACAGTCAAAGCGCCGACTAGTCACGCACGCACCGCGAAAAGTGGAGCGACGCAGAAAACCTGCGACTGCAAATGCGGAGCTCTTCTTAGCACCGTATGTCCTTCTTTTCTTCTATGGGGAGTAGGGTGGAGGAGTTCCAACGGACTCTGTCTGAAATGAAGTTGGAACTCCAGTCTCTGAATGAGTACATAGCGCTTGCTCTCCCTGGTGTTGCAATCACCAAGAAGGCAGTTGCCCTGTCAACTGCACAAATAGAGGAGGCAGCCGCCAACATGAAAGAGAGAGCTCTCAGAGAAAGGAGAGTTGTCTTATGGGGCCGCTTCCCCACAAAGTCTTCTCCAACTGAGCTAGCTAGGACAGTCTTAGCTTCCTCATTCTCCCCGGACGTCACCAACCTCGTACTTGCGAGCAGGCTGCGCGCTAAGACAACCAAAAAGTCCCTTGGCCTTTTGGTAACCTTGCCAGCCACGCTCACTCCTGAGATGGTCGTGGAGAAAACAGTGACTTTGAAATCCGCCAACGCCCTCCTGAAAGGCGTATCTTTCGATCGATGTCGACAAGAGAGGGCGAGGCGTGAGCAGCAGGGTTAAGACTAAGTCACTAATTATGGCTGACCGGAAGCTACAACTGGAGACTAAGGTCGTAGTGTCTGCTCCAGTATCCACCCAGGCGTTTGTGCCAGTGGCGGAAAGTGAGGACGCTGTTTCTGTAGTCGCCACCCCAACAACTGACGCCCCAAGCCCGGGCGCAAGTGTCAAAGACACGGAAACTGCACAAAAGCAGTTTCACGAGGCGGCTGTTACCTAACAAAAATCCACCAAAAGCCCCGCAGGAATTCTTTCCAAGAATTCGTAATAATGGGAGCCTGTTGGGGCCGCCTCCTGCGACTCAGAAAGCATTACTTTGGCCCGCTCCACTGGATACTTTTATCAGTGGTCCCAGCAAGCCGCGCACAATGCTCCTCTTCAAACCCTGCATTCAGCAGGTAAGAAAGTCAAATTTTCCGTGGGTGAAAACTCTCAAACACCCTCCCAAAAAGCGGAATTTAGCAGGGGTGCAAAGGTCGCAAATTGCGACACCGAGATTGCATGTCAAACGTCCCGTAGAAACGTTGACATACGCACAAGCGGTGACGTCGCGGTTGCAGCCCAGAGGAGGGTCATCAGGACCACTCGGCAGCACAGACCGAGTGCAACCCCACCACCCTCCTCAATTTTAGGTCTTCTTTCCCAAGCGATTCCTCGCACTCTTCTCTCTTTTCTCCAGCGAGGAAGTAGCTCTTAAATGCATGTATACGAACTGTCTGAGTCTGTTTAATAAATTACCGGAAATCAGACAGTTGATTCATGATACACAACCCCACATGTTTGCTCTCACGGAGACCTGGCTCGCAGATGACGTCAGCGACAGTGAACTGAGTGTCCCCGGGTATTCAGTTTACCGAGCTGAATCCGTCAGAGGGAGAATGGAAGGGTCTGCGATCTTCCTTCACCACTGTCTCCCAATACCCACGGTTATCCGTGGATTTCACTTCTCTGACAAATGTGACGCTCTGTGGCTTCGACTGGCGCTGCATGGCCACGACTCACTCCCGGTGGGGATTATTTATCATTCTCCCTCATCCGACGTCTCCGATGACGACACCCTTGTTGTAAACCTAGACAACTTCCTAGGGCTACAACGCTAAACTCATCTGCCTATTATGGGT
>LOND01000204.1:0-37741 GCA_014220965.1 Paragonimus kellicotti
GGGCCGAAAATAACTAGAAGGGCACTCGATACAACTCGTTTTCCATCGGGATGGTCTCATAACCAATATTTTACCATTAGTTTAAACATGACATTACTGAGGGAAAACGACGCGGAGTGTTAACAGGAGACATCTGGACTTTCGACTTTTTCACAAACATCATTAAACTGTGCAACAATAACAGTGCTTCTGCAGCCTCAATCTCTTCCGGCCACTTGACGTGGCACTCAACAGACGTACGTCAAAAAATGGTGATCTGTCATAGCTACACACGAAAGCTGTCGAGGCAGAAAAACAGACGAGTGGGAGGAAACCATTTCCTGGGTTGTCTAAACACATTATACAATGCAGTGAAACAGTATAAAATCCCGGAGGTTCTCAACGAATCTCGAAAGGGTCCTGAAGTGACCTTCATATGATGCATACAACAAAGAAATGATCAAATCTGTGGTATCAGATCTTTTTTTTATACCACATGCAGGAGATCTGGTTTAAAGTAACGATGTGACGAACAACTGTTTTCGATTATCCAAGTCAATACAATTACATAGGTTTCATCAAGACGTCATAAGACAGAAGCGCAAAAAACAAGAAGTGGCTGTTAACGAATGACAATAAAGGCTAATACTAGACTACGCATACAATAATTGGTTAGGCCCAGACCGGACGTTGACTGGATGTTGCATCACACGGTGGTTTAGTAAAAATAAGATTATGATGAAATGGAAAAAGCTAGTCATCTGTTGAAGCAGGAAAAGAGACCTGCTGATTAACATACGGAAGCATGTCTAAAACGGGAACGGGGAACACGTGGCCAACGACTATAACGTTACATTCGCAGATTGCAACGATGAGTAGCATTATAAACATTAGATATAAATCTAATATCTATGGGAAATTTGCACGTCAAACTTCGTCGTTTTACAAAATTGGTTGTCAAGCAATCTCGTCCAACCGATGTTTCTCAAAGCTCACCAGAGTACCACTGACATGGGGCTTACGGAAAAAAGAACCAACACATTACTATCCGTCTAATTGCGTGAAATCCTGTGTCCACACTGAGTAAGTAATCCTAATGACAGCGCACAATGCTTGTAGGTCTTTACAACAGACAAAGATATGTAAGTATCAACATACACAAAGGCGAAATAAGAAAGCAGCCGGATGTTGATACAACCTCAAGTCATACAGGATGACGTATTCCAAAATGCGACCACCGTTGTCCCCGAAGGATCTGTGGGGTGGTGCACATCAAAGTTAGCAACAATGAGGTTAGCCAGCGTGTCTTCCGAACAGGTAGACTACCGAAAACTCAACGTAACCGTTTCGTTTGGTTGGGTTATACCTTCCATTATACCCATCCACTGCTTGCCACATGGAGCTGGGTTAAGTAAGAGCATGACTTGTGGAACACAAAGGGTTTAACGGAAAATGGCGTTCCAAGTTGAGCCCCGAAGGAAAGTTGCGCTCCTGAAGCTAATGAAAAATCGCAGGCAATAGCGCAAATAATGTGGATGTATTTCTTCCAATCATTTACTGTTTCATGTTGCGATCCCATCCTTTTTCTGTTGTATTTGTTGTGTGTATCTGTTGATGACAACCACTTGAAAACATGACATGTAACCATATTCCAACACTGGCGGAATACCTCAACGCGGGGGAGGTACGTCCAAAAGCCCACAGCGAGCGGATCGGGACAGCATGGGCGACCGGATGAGTCATCGCTCAACTGGATCGGACCAACGGGCGAGACATGGCAGGCAAAATAGGATGGACGACCAGATCGGGGGCGCGATTATTCCAACACTCGGAGGAATATCTCGACACGGTCGTAGAATACGGTCAAAGCCCACAGTGGATAGATTGCGGACAACACGAGCGACCGGACGAGCTATCGCTCAACAAGATCGGACTAACGGACGAGGAGTGGCAGGCGGAACCCCCCCACTCCCCCACCCCCGATAGAAGGCGCCGATCACACATAAACCGGGCAGAAGTGCACACGACGTGTGAGCGGAAACCGGGGGTGTTGTGGACTGGAATTCTGACTCATAAACGCGAGCGCGTGCGTAGCATGGTAACTAGCGTGTTGGACAATAAAGATTGTGCTTTATTGGACGCCTTTCGCTACAATATGTATTCGCACACACTGGACGGCAGTATACTGTCATTCGCTTTGGTGACACGTCCCCCATAGTGCGTACACACTGTTCCAATAGTCGCTTCTGGTCCCTCGTCTTCCTGGCGTTGAGACCTGCCCTTTAGTTCCGCAGTATACTATTCACAAACGAAGCTAAATGTTATACAGCACTTGTTTGGGAAGTAGAAAATAAAATAAATGTACACAGAAGACAGACTGCGCAATAAACTTGAAATCCTCTTGGACAGCCTAGCCTAACTGGGGATTCCGTAATTACTGGTCACGGATTGTACATGAAGGCGATCTAGAAAATATCAAGGAAACTGGGACAGGGATTTGGACTACGCACGAACCGTCGACTACAGAGGCCGAGCACGTTGTAGGTGCAGACGAGACTGAGGATTCGTAGGGTGTACTGGAGTCAACCATAGGTTGAAACAGTTTACTTACATCGGTGACCGGATAGATTGATCCACCACGAGATCAAACAATCTTTATCATTTGTTCGACCTTTTACTTTCCGTATTCTCACTCCAGAACATGCGACGCTAGAGCCAACTTACTTCAACTTGACTAAACTTTTATCACTTTCTTCCGAAGTCGGTACCTCGAAAGCAATGCTGGGAAATTTCACGAACATTGACCTCTGACGTACAACTATCAGACGAGTGTCATTCAGCTCTTTCAGCCTTACATGCTCTCTAACAGAACTAGCTCAGTTAATCCGGAAAAGTTTCTCTACCGGGGGTGAAACATTAGGAATAAGTAGCTACCGACTGTCAAGAATATGAATTCCCGGTAGGTTTTAAGCAGAGGTCGCATCAACTGTCCCACAGCTAGCAGCATTCGGATGAGAAACCAAGTTTGATCTTGAACTTTACTCACACCGGAGCACAGCTTTAGCAGACTGTCTAGTCAGCCTCTTTTGAAACGAAGATGGCTGGACAATCGCTCTGAGTGCGGAAGCTTCGATCGAATGCGAGTTTTCAACGTGAAATTTATCGAATCTCCGACTCATAAGTAATTTTGACCTCATTTTGTTAGTTCAATTTGACAAACTAAATCCTCAAAGTTTAAACCAATAACGCCAAGCGTGTTCACATAGTTGAACAGTCATCAACCTCAGCCTAACTGAGAAGTCTTAATCGCTGGGTTATCGACGAGATTTAACAGACCGATTCTGTTTATTCTCCTTTCGAAACGACTGAGCAAGCTGAACGCCATTAACGAGGTTGTGGTCAAAAGTTTGGATGTGATTATTAAGTCACGCCTATTGCGAATTTATCGACGTTGTGGTTACCCCGCTCATCTCACAAAAACACAGGAGACAGGGTGCGAACTCCGGTTCAGATGAGGAGATGCACTGGTGGTGAGCTCTCGTGTGATAGAAACTTGGGTTCAGTGCTTTCTTTCAAAGTGGGTCAGCCGAAAGGCTTATGTGGCTGAGAAGGCCCTGATCAAATATGAGTGGTATACAATTTATGAAAATCGGATGCGGCAAACTGGGGGTAACTCCGGCATTGACTGAGAAAGGTTACGGTCGTCCTAACTTCATACTCAAATGTAAATCCCTTTAATTTAACAGCATTCAACACTAATTCGACATAATTTGGTACTCCTCCAGCACTTTTTCTACATAATACGGTTACGGGTGTGACCTCCGTAAATTAGCGATTTTCGTTTGTTTCGAACCGTTTACATTGCACAAATTGCCAAACGGCGTAACAACCCATTTCTAGATCGTCTCGTGCAAAATAGATTTGATGCAGTAAAAATATAAAACAATGCCATGAACACCGTTGTATTCATCTCAGAAGCATAACAATCTCCCAAAGTTCTCAGTTCTGCTAAAGCGGGGTACTCATAAAAGAACGTATCTACGGAATCGAAAACTGCGCGAATCACTCTTCAAAACAAAACTATGAAATCAACCATGCTAACTGAGGTCAGGGATACTTATATAAGACCAGAGACCCCATTAGGACAGAAAATCCCAGTTGAAGGAATGCACGTTAAGACGTTCGGTAAATCACATCTTGCAAAAAAAACGTAGAGTCGTTAAGTTTTAGAAACTTGCGCACATGGACATTAAGTCATTTCGCGGAGGTTGTCTCAAAAAGTATCACAATGACCTTGTGTGTCATTGAAAACCACCACTAAAACTATACTGCAACTCTCCGAGACACAATCTGACAAGACGTTGCCGGCATTAGAACAAACCTGTCGGACATTTCACCAAACAATACGCCAAGATGACAAATGAGTAGTCCAAGTCTGCCTTGTGTTTGCTAAAGCGGCTGTCATTACGTGATCACGGTAAAAACAAACCAGAACTGAAAGACGTGGGCCGAAAATAACTAGAAGGGCACTTGATACAACTCGTTTTCCATCGGGATGGTCTCATAACCAATATTTTACCATTAGTTTAAACATGACATTACTGAGGGAAAACGACGCGGAGTGTTAACAGGAGACATCTGGACTTTCGACTTTTTCACAAACATCATTAAACTGTGCAACAATAACAGTGCTTCTGCAGCCTCAATCTCTTCCGGCCACTTGACGTGGCACTCAACAGACGTACGTCAAAAAATGGTGATCTGTCATAGCTACACACGAAAGCTGTCGAGGCAGAAAAACAGACGAGTGGGAGGAAACCATTTCCTGGGTTGTCTAAACACATTATACAATGCAGTGAAACAGTATAAAATCCCGGAGGTTCTCAACGAATCTCGAAAGGGTCCTGAAGTGACCTTCATATGATGCATACAACAAAGAAATGATCAAATCTGTGGTATCAGATCTTTTTTTATACCACATGCAGGAGATCTGGTTTAAAGTAACGATGTGACGAACAACTGTTTTCGATTATCCTTTTTCAAGTCAATACAATTACATAGGTTTCCTCAAAACGTCATAAGACAGAGCGCAAAAAACAGGAAGTGGCTGTTAACGAATGACAATAAAGGCCAACACTAGACTACGCATACAATAACTGGTAAGGCCCAGACAGGACGTTGACTGATGTTGCATTCACACGGGTAGTTTTAGTAAAAATAAGATTATGATGAAATGGAAAAAGCTAGTCATCTTGTTGAAGCAGGAAAAGAGACCTGCTGATTAACATACGGAAGCATGTCTAAAACGGGAACGGGGAACACGTGGCCAACGACTATAACGTTACATTCGCAGATTGCAACGATGAGTAGCATTATAAACATTAGATATAAATCTAATATCTATGGGAAATTTGCACGTCAAACTTCGTCGTTTTACAAAATTGGTTGTCAAGCAATCTCGTCCAACCGATGTTTCTCAAAGCTCACCAGAGTACCACTGACATGGGGCTTACGGAAAAAAGAACCAACACATTACTATCCGTCTAATTGCGTGAAATCCTGTGTCCACACTGAGTAAGTAATCCTAATGACAGCGCACAATGCTTGTAGGTCTTTACAACAGACAAAGATATGTAAGTATCAACATACACAAAGGCGAGAATAACAAAGCGCGCGGTGTTGAGTACAACCTCAAGTCATACAGGATGACGTATTCCAAAATGCGACCACCGGTGTCCCCGAAGGATCTGTGGGGTGGTGCACATCAAAGTTAGCAACAATGAGGTTAAGCCAGCGTGTCTTCCGAACAGGTAGACTATCGAAACTCAACGTAACCGTTTCGTTTGGTTGGGTTATACCTTCCATTATACCCATCCACTGCTTGCCACATGGAGCTGGGTTAAGTAAGAGCATGACTTGTGGAACACAAAGGGTTTAACGGAAAATGGCGTTCCAAGTTGAGCCCCGAAGGAAAGTTGCGCTCCTGAAGCTAATGAAAAATCGCAGGCAATAGCGCAAATAATGTGGATGTATTTCTTCCAATCATTTACTGTTTCATGTTGCGATCCCATCCTTTTTCTGTTGTATTTGTTGTGTGTATCTGTTGATGACAACCACTTGAAAACACAATGAACAGGATAACCATTAGCTCAAAACGATGTGAAAATCGTATGGACTGTACAAAACACAGAGATGAAATAATAACAGAAACTAGAATAACAACAGCCATAAATTCGGGCGGATGATGTTCAAAGGAATGAAGAAAGAGATATGTCTGGCTATTAAGAGATTCGCATTTGAGAACAGAAGGCAAAAATTAACAGTGTTCGATGCGACGAGTTGATATAAAACTGATACAAGATGGAATGGTAGTTAAAGGGTTGGAGAACACACAAAAAAAGAAAGATTCTGTGTCGTCAATGCGTATTCGCGCCAACAGGTTTGGGGAAATAAGCAGAGGTGAGTGACTGCTGGTGAACAGTCAGATCGGCATCATTGTTCTTGGTGCCAGAAATAGAAGTAGAGGCAAGTGTGCTCCTGGCCCTGGTTCTGTCCCGAACCATCTCGCAGCGCTTGCCTAAGTCAGTCCGTTTTCGATTAACATGCTGTACGGATATAGGAAAAGGGAGGGTCTGCGGCTATTGAGTGACAGCTTGGGTGCCTGGACATCTTAAAATTTTAATATTGTCAAGACAGAGACGAGATCAAATTACATTGTTCAATTACTCCATTTTTAATTTCGCACAAACATCTCAGTAATCTGAAGAAAATCCATTGCTTCAGTTAAAAAACGAGAGCTTGAGCAGATGTTACTGTGTATCAAGCTGTCCGTTCGTTGCAAGAGTAACGTGGGAGATCCCAAAAAAAAAACTTACTCAAAAATACAAGGAATGGACAAAACTAAGATAACAAAAACGGTGCACACAGAAATTTCACGATTACCCGGCCGACCCACCGCCCGTCTCGTAATGCCGCCCTGAGATCTGACAATTCTAACACTTGTGATCACGTGGATCCTACGGAATTGAAGATTACTATCGGCCTTATTCAACGGCACAGTCAAGGTTCCCACATTACATGGCCACGTCGGTGTTTAACCATCACACGGGTCTACCCAACTACAGGCAGTCTCAGCAAATATAATGCCGTTCTATCAAACGCCAGCGCTGGCATACGGAGTATGTAAACAAAAAACACCACATTTACTGTGCGGGTTGCCACTAATCGGTCTAGTTATCGCGGTTTATCCAGCATTAAATGTCATACATGTGGCAATCTATCGCATTGTTCACACGGTCAACTCATTTGAGATGAGCTGATTAGCGGAGACAACGATGACCAAACACGACAACTTTATCTTCGTCTGAGAACAGAGCCGCTCCTCAAAACATAAGGCGAAACAGATCGCACGGAAGCAATATTAATCTTTCCTTCCCGCCACAGCCAGACGCTATCTCCGTAAAGCACAGGACACAATTAGATAAAGGCTAAATGTGCCTTTAATATTCCTCCTGATATCTTATTAGCAAAATTACAAACTGACGAGGTGATACTACTCCCAGGAAGTGAGGCAGTCCACAATTTCAACCGGAGAGCCTGCAATAAGGGACTTGTGGGAATAATGCCTTAGTCTTAAAGTAACACTTTCTAGTTTGAAAATGCAAAACACATTCCATAAGGAACAGGCCGGTCATTAATTTTGTTCGATGGAGTCTGCATGTCTTCGGTGAGGAAGCTAAGCAGGACTGTCATCCACAATATTTTAATTTAATTAACTTAAGACCGAAAAATAACTCGACACTACATCCTTCTGGCTTATCAGAAACACTTTCCATATTGTCCATTGCCAAAATGAACGGGAAAACAGTACATCGAACGAGCCCGAGAACATCACTGGATGTGACGAACACTAGAGACAGCCGTACATAAAGACACCTTATTTGTAAAGTGAGCACAAAATTAGTTTAACAAAGTCGTATATTCCTCTGAGAATTCATCGTGAAGGAGACAGTTCCAGAGAACGCTGCGAGTAACTCATTTGAAGACACTCTGAAAATTAGAAAGAACCGCGACAATCGGTTGCATAAAGTACTGGTGCCCTAAAACCCATTGCAAGGTTAAAAAGGATTCACATGGCCGTAACCAGATGATTACATCGCCGGTTCTTCCCACATCTCAGTTTCCCTGGGTTCAGTGAACCGACTCGATAAGAGGTCAGTGAGTAACTTGAATGTGGCAGAGATTAGACCTATCATTCAGTAACTTTTAAACAGCCTTCTGGTCTCTGGTTGAAAACGGGAGTAACTGTAGACAAGCCCTAATCACAAGGTATCACTTCGGGTTCTCAAACCCATTGAAGGAATTGGGGCGCGGTTCCGATGTCAACTTATTAGCACTATTTTGGGAAAAAAATAAAGATCTGGATCTGGAGCCCTAGTAGAATTTAACAACCCGAGTGATGCAGTCAAGACGATAAGCACTGTACTGTTGTAAGGATGTTCTTGATCACATAAATGTCAGTTGGTTAGGTGATTAGATAACAAGAATTTTCGTCTAGACGTCCGACGATCGAAAATAATGTTTACCAGTCGTAAAGCGAGCTTCGTACGACCGCGAAATAACAACAACTGTAAGGCAGACCAACATAAAATGATATCCTTTTGAATCATGCTATTAAGAAAGTCAACAGAACAGAATCACACCTGACCTCAATAAACTGTGCAAGTAAACAGAGATAGTGAAAGTTATTATCAGGTACGATGAACCATAAATGGACATTCTACGTTCAATTTGACGAGGATGGAGACGATCGCGGATCCTAGGCGAAGGCAAAGGATATGGAGCCTAAGATATGACTGACGTGAGTGAATATAGACATTTGTTGCCATAGGACCACTAAGTGCATCGTCGTTTGCTACCTTGGTGACAACTGTCCGGATGCACTTAGCCCATACGTATCGAGACGCTGCACGGCTGTAACATGGCTACCAAAGCAACACCGAGAACAAAGTAGACAAAGCGCCTAACGGCAATAAATGGAGAGAAAAGAGTAGTGCTCTGCCCGACTTGACTGATACAAAAACTGTTGTGCAATGTGAAAATAATAGCCAATTCAGGCCGGCAGGGAAAATTGGGTACACGTGATTCCTACAGTCTCATCCGTTATCCAAGTTAGTGTTCCCCTAACTGAATCAACTGTGACAGAGAACGGAGACTGTTGATAATGCTCGCAAACCGAGTCAATGCTGTTTTGTTAGTTTCCACTTAAGCGCCCTTCCTCTGTCGCACTACTGAGTCTGCTCGGACTACACTGCACATGTCTAACATCAATGACGTAAATGCAACCCACCAACAGTACACCGTTACAACAGTAAGCATTTCACGTCACTACGGTAATCCAGTGTACCGAGACCCTTTCAAAACAAGCTTACCATATTCCATCCATTCCCGATCATCATATGTTGCGTATGATGACGTTAACAGAGAACGAGATCATCAAACCGCCAAAGCTAGTATGATGCCATATACAGAGGCGGGTATAACTGATTTGCAAGAGTCAGACCAAACAAGAGGTTAACGGGAAGAGAATACATCTGGAATATCTAATGAGCTGGACGCTGGGACACTTGCTGTCAGCAAGGGTTGCTGTTCAATTCTCAAAGCTGGCATGCTATCTGCTTGCCATTGTCCTCGAGTGAATCGACTAGTGTTTTTGCTGACAAACAGGTCGACAGCCTGCGAAACTTGAGAGCAGGAGATGAATTTCAAGTTGAACAGCACCCACAATTGATCGCAGTTGTCGCATTCCCATAGACTATCCAGTCGGCCCCTTTCGAAAAGAAGCACTAGACTCGAGTTTCGCTCTCATTAGAGCTCGTCAGTAGTGCATATCCTTGCCACTGCCGGGACTAGAACTCCGGCCATGCTTTCATGAGGCAACCGTGTTTACCACTGCGCCATTGACCTCACATTAGGCACGACCGAATTATCATATGTGAACGCTCAACCACTTTCGCTTGTGAGTAATGATCAGGTTGCCCGATCGTCTCGAGAGGAGACACAGTTACTGTCTGTTAACTCCAATCGATAACCTCCAATCTCGTTAAACCTTCCAGACGATATTTTAGATTATTGATGAGTAGTTGGGGGTTTGGTTAATTTCGAGTCGAACATCACCTACAATTGATCGTAGGGTTAATGAGATCGGAAATTTCGACCTGTCTAGAATGTCCTGATCACGGGGTTGATTGGAGTCAATAAACGGTAACTGTGCCTCCTATCGAGACGATCAGGGCAACCTGATCATTACTCACAAGCGAAAGTGGTTGAGCGTTCACATGATAATTCGGTCGTGCCTAATGTGAGGTCAATGGCGCAGTGGTAAACACGGTTGCCTCATGAAAGCATGGCCGGAGTTCTAGTCCCGGCAGTGGCAAGGATATGCACTACTGACGAGCTCTAATGAGAGCGAAACTCGAGTCTAGTGCTTCTTTTCGAAAGGGGCCGACTGGAAAGTCTATGGGAATGCGACAGCTGCGATCAATTGTGGGTGATGTTCAACTTGAAATTAACCAAATCCCTGACTACTCATCAGTAGGCGATTAAGTGGAGAATAGTTTCAATTGTGACGAAAGCGCCTTGTTTGACGGAATGTTTCGAACAGAAAGAAAAGCGATGTTATAGCCTAAAGCGCTCAAAAGGGGGCCTATAATACTACCATACTGCGAAATGGCAAACAAAAGAATCCTATGGTGATTAGAACAAAAGGCGCACATTAGCTGTTACGAGGTTAACCATTAAGCGTCCACAGGACAGTAGAGCGCGGATAACGCACAAGTTGTAGCACGATCAGTTATAACAAAACAGAACGAGTAAGTCTAATGCAAGTGAACAACTGCGTGTCACACAGATGATAGTAAACATTAGTCATTTTTCTTCCACCAAATACAACGTCCGAATTGCAAACTCTGGATAATGGACCATAGGGGTCTTCGAACACATACAGAATATGGGTATACATGCACTTGCATTGTCATATTTTGTATTCACTTTCCTAATTGCGGTATTCTTGGCCTAAATCCAGGCCACCTCAAGCGCTTCTAATTAGTTTTACATAGTCCAGTCTTGATTCCTTTCTTCGGTGGATGTTTGTTTCGTTGAGAAAATTCCTCGTCATCGTTGTAATGAACTGTGACTGGAACTGTGGTACCACCTGGTCAAGATCATGGCTATTTATGTCAAACATCGAAGTGTAGGTATGACCGGGAAGCACAAGATAACAGTTCGCTTGATGTTTGGAACTTAGCATAAGCAGTACAATTTTGATACCGCTGATGTGGAGATAGAGCAGCTTTCTCTCAGGATTCGCGTCTCGGCGATCAACTGTCATACAGCATTAACTTTCCAAAATTCTAGTAGACGCTACCTGAGTGCCAATTTAGAATAATAATTTAAACCTACTCCAAGAACTGGTTGTGATTGCAGTTGATCGGGTGCCAGATGGAATGTCTGAGCGAATATTGGAGCTGGTCAAATAATCAGGATGCAATGGGGTAGACTTCGTCATGGGTGCCAATGGGAATGTTGAACGAGCATCGATGTTTTTTGGCTGCAAGAAAAACAGTAAAAAAGAACAGGGGGGGACCACCTTTTGTTCACCTCGTGTGTTAGCGAGAGAACATAGAACGCACTACTGCTCCTCGCGGTAAACCTGAGCAGATGTTCTCTTATTACTGTCACGTGCAACGAGATCTGCCTGTTCCATACACAGTGAGCTCCACGTACACCCTTGCCGCCTGATATTCGTGCCGCGGGGTAGATGCACCGCGGCCAGAGGTTGACACAATCTGTGCATGAGGGCCTGAGATGTCAATAGCGCAAACAGTGCCGAAACAGTCTCTGCACACAATCTACCACATATCTCAATCGAGGATGTCACATATACCATCACACCGTGCGGCAGAGTAATCATACATAACGCTCCATCAGCCATGTGCGTGATCTTCAATCTTCACAGCACTCCTATTCCCTCTCTTCAGCAATACGCCATACATAATTACGCGGTCGCACGGCTACACTCTCAATGCCTGCGCATATTCTCTTGCCAAACTAAGTCCACGCGATGGCTCTATATGTACTTACGTCATACTCGTTCTCAACTTGCTCTCCTAGTGCGCACGCAATCAGTGTGCGTATATACAAATTCTATCCCTTCGCACTATTAACCAGAACCTTTAAACACGAGTGTACCGCAAAGGTAATACTGTGCAAGTACGCCCGCCAAAGGCATGATATCTATAGTCTAGAGCCCATGCGAGATATGACCGCAGCATGCCGTTCCCTAGTGATTTAGTCATCTCCTCCAAGAGACCGTGTGACACTGCAACGCATGACACCCCTGAACTATTAAGTGCTCGCGGCGAGAGCAGCGAGACTACGTCAGCAGATTACACTTCCCCGCCTCGTCCTATCGGCTCATACATGCGATGAGACTGTCACATCATACAGACCTACGAAACATGCTGCATCGCGTAATAAGGAGCCATTTCTCCTACTTACATAACTTGCGCATCACAAGGACCGAACAGAAAGACGGTAGCTCTTATACAGCAAAATAACGAGACCGACGAGGTGGGTCACTTTTGTTTCCGGCGGAGGACCTTCCGAAACGCAATAAATGACCATTCGGATACCGTCGCCTATATGATCTGGTTGTGGGCCAACATAGATTGCCACCACAGACAAGAGCAGTCGCACATAGCACTGACGCGCAACCTAGGCCCTGATGACATGTGAACGATCGTTCTTTCATACAGTCTCAAATGCACCAGAGCCTGGCGAATCAACACATCACAAACGCGAGCTCCCTCCCGTATGAAGAGATCGCGTAATAACTCCTACGCCCCCGCGTGATGCTCACGAGCTTTACCTGTGTTTTTAGGAGGCTATTGCAACCACACACTCGGCTGATCATATTTAAAAGCTTGGTGATCAATATCGGAGAGAGCGACGGTCTTCCGACGTCAAGATGACAGAAATTCCCATATCTGAGGGCAATGTTACCTCATCGAAAACATCGCTTCACGCGAAGCTATACACCTAAGCTATGAGAATTGATACAAATGTTCATTAAATTCTCTCATCAGACTCGAACTGAGCAATTTATTTACCAGTGCCTCATGGTAAACGTGGTTTGCACACTTCCCGTTCGAATGCGAGTTAATTAGGCATGCAGTCACGATTGTACGACTATTGAGTAAACGACAGAACAAAATGGACACACCAAACAGCATGACCCGAATCCGGACGGTTGCCTCAAAACGCACGAGAGCCTCCTACACCACCTGCAACTGCCGATATATGATTGATTTGTACCCACGACTAAAAACCAGGACTGCCTTTGGGTGACGTAATGTTCCCTTCTGTGTTAAAATGCGATATGTTTGGATATGTTTGCAACAATCTTACACCGTTATCAGTGTGTTGTATTTGGACCTCAAAACACATCTGGCTGCTTCGTTTTTGAAAAAAGACGGCCAGGTTGTGTACTTGAATCCGCCGGCTCGTATGATGACGCTTCAGTGTTTGGTCTGCTTCGGAAAATCAGCGAGGACGTCATAGAACGAGTTCATGACAGTATTTGAAATACAGCCCGTTGTAGCGTACGCTCACATAGCGAAAAGACAACGTTCTAGCTCACACTAACAGACCTCAACCGATATATTGAGTTTTAAAACGCTTTGGAACTCATCGCGATCTCCACTTCGGCTGGGTCACGAGATTCATGTTCGATGACACTGCAGACTCCAACTGAGAAGCGCATAAGTCGTCAGCAATCTGGAAACGAGCTCAAATGAAAACCAGCACTAGAACCGAAGATTTGCACCTCCGAGATATAGCACATGTGAAGCCGCAGAATTGATAAGATTTTCGTCAAAGCAACTCACTGGACTAATTGTCGGAGAACGCGGAAAATAAAAGCTCCCAATAGTTAACAACCGTTTTGGCGTCATAAAACAATACTCGCTTGAAAGTATCGAGAGGGCAGAACAATTGGGGTGGTAAATAGGACAGAAAAGTGGCAACGATTGAGAACGATGACATTCGATATTTTCCGATCGTTTATGCTATAGAAGGAGTTTCACTGAAAGTACCTGTAATCTGAGTCTCTGACCCAAAACATTAAACTGACAGATAACAGGAGATGAATTTACTCCGAGAAATCACGTGTGTAGCTGGACACTTGCTTGACAGTGAGTGACTTGCCTGGGCGGAAGGAACAGTAACTAAGACAGTGATGTCTCATTCTGATTATTGCAGAGAGCAGCAAGTGTATTCAAAGCTACATATTAAGCTTTTGAATGATATCGAAGTTTTTCAATCGTGACATGTAATATGCCGGTGGTCACGGTCATCATCATCATCATCATCATCATCATCATAGACAGCAATACATCAGTGGTTCACACTGATGCTTGACTGCCACACAACCACGAAGAACAAAGGAAAAAAAAACTTATATAGGAAGAAAGAAGAAAACAGAGGGAGGGGAAGTGGACCTAACTACTAAAAATAGCTACGTCTATATTCAAACATACAACATCAAGGCGCCTACACCTTGCAAACAAACAACCGAGCTGTGAGTGAAAGTAAGGCGTCATCAGCAAGACAGCTTCCTTACGGCTTTCACTGCCCCGCATCATTAAGTGCACTCACTTCACAGACAACTCGGCCAAACAACGACAACATTCACGCCACTGAGCTCGATTAGCCGCCATCTCACCTAACGTCTCAAGCCACCGACTCTGTGAGTCGCGAGGGCCCCAGCCCGGGAGACGAACCCGACCTACAGTAGCCAACCCCTTCGTGAAACGATTTCATTTGTCTACGCCAGGTCATCATCTGTCCACCTCGCACCTTGCGCCAGTCGGCCGCAGCGTCCGCAAACAGTGCTCGGTGTGGCAAACGACTAGCTGGCATCCTTAGTACATGACCCAACCATCTAAGTCTGTGCAAATGTAGCGACTGAACAAAAGAACTCGTTTGACAATCAGTGCCAAACACCCGCTTCCTAACCTCCTCGTTGCTTACTCGCTGGTGCCACCCGATACGAGCGATTGAACGCAGACATCGGTGGTCAAATACCTGGAGACGGTTCACGTCCTCTACCCTGAGCGGCCACGTTTCGCTGCCGTAAAGTAATACGGCCCTCACTGTTGTTTGATATACACGACCCTTAAGCTTTAGGGAAATACCTCTCTGTCGCCATAGGTGTCTTAGATTAGCGAACACCGCCCTAGCCTTGGAAATACGCGCTTCTATTTCATTCCCTACACTCCGACGCCACCGCTGATGCAGCTTCCCAGGTATACAAACCGGTCAACAATCTCCATGACTTCATTATCTAACATTAAATCTACGTGATCACAACAATCTTGCAGAAGCACTTTGCATTTTGAGGCTGCAAAGCGCATTCCGAAGTACTTAGCAGAACGCGAAATAGCGTCCAGTGTTGTTTGTGCCGCTTGAAAGTTGTCAAACAGCAATACCTTATCGTCAGCATAATCAAGATCAGTCAGTCTTTCACCAGGTAGGAGGTCCACGCCGGCATCATTTGAGTGCCGCAGACAGTCCTCCATTATTTCGTCTATGACGAAATTGAACAAAAATGGCGAAAGGGGACAGCCTTGACGTACGCCGCTCCTGGTGCTGAAACTGTCAGACAGTTCGCCGTAAACCCTAACCTGAGCTGAAGTATGGGAAAAAGCGCCGACAGTATGTTCACATACTTAGTCGGTACACCCCTACGTTTAAGCGACTCTAAAAGTGTAGATCGGTCCACCGAATCAAACGCACCTTTATAGTCGAGAAATACGGCGATTGTTGGCCGGCGGTACACATGACGCTGCTCCAGAATTTGACGAAGGGTAAAAATGTGATCTATACAACCCCGCCCAGGGCGAAACCCAGCCTGTTCTTCCCTAATGTTTACCTCCCGAACTGCAGTGAGTCGACGAAGTATAATGGATGCCAGAACCCTTGAAATGACTGGGTCAAACTAATCCCTCTATGGTTTTCGCAAGAGCCCCGGGCTCCTTTCTTAAATATGGGAACTATTATCGAGTGACCCCAGCACGGAGGGATGGTCTCCGTCGTCCACACAAGTTGAAACAACTGAGTCAATGCCTCTACTAACGCCTCTCCACCTTCTTTGAAAAGTGCCGGCACGAGATCATCTGGGCCAGCAGCCCTATTACGATTGAGAGCCGAAAGGCAATTGCGAACCTCAGTCTCAGTGGGTGGTTCCAAATCTACCGACCAGGGTGCTACATCACAAGTTTGTGGCGGCAACGCAATAGAAGCAGCAGGCCAACTAAATTGACCCTCAAAGTGTTCTGCCCAACGCTCTAACCTTCTGGACTTATTACAGACTAGTGTACCATCTACCTCGCTGATAGCTTCACTGACCGACGGTCGCCTGGGACCAGTGGCACGGATCAGCTTAAACAGTTTACCGATGTTCCCTGAGGCAAATGCGGTTTCCATTTCCTTAACTTTTTCCACTAACCAAGCCTCACGATCAGCCTTTAGACTACGTTTCAGTTTCCTACGGATATCTCTTCTAGACTTGTTATGTGAACTACCAGGAGGAACCTTCCGTCTGGCTTCTAACAACTCCAGGGATTTCTCTGAAATCCAATGTTTGTTTACCCCATGTACCCCTGTACCGCATGCTACAGTACCTGCTTTCTGAATGGCTTGTGAGATTTGAGTCCAGCAGCTAGTAGGGTCTTCGGAGTGAGTACCACTAAGGCAGCTTTCTAAGCTGGTTTGGTAATTATGCCTTACCGATGGTAAAGCCAGTTTCTCAACAGCTAATCGTTGCTGTCGGTGGGGTCGTTGCCCAGCAAAAGTAAGAACAAAACGACAACGTACCAACGCATGATCTGAATCCAAGCATGTGCTCCAATAAGAACGACAGTCTTGAATGGAACCCCGCCACCTATAACTAACGGCTATGTGGTCTATCTGAGACCAGGCCTGATTCGGAGAAGGCGGCGCCAAGTATAGCATTGACGTGCACGATGCCTAAAACTAGTGCTGGCTAAAAATAGCTTATGCTCAGCGCACAGCTGCAACAATCGCCCACCATTATCTGATCGATGTGATGCTATCCCAAACCTACCACCTAAGCGAGATTCGGCTTCACCAAGGCGACCGACCTGGGCATTCATATCTCCGGCCAAAACGACTATATCAGAGCCACGTGTCGACCGAAGGAGAGTGGCCAGATCCGAGTAAAATGCGTCCTTGACGCCGATGTCACTACAGTCAGTAGGAGCATAAGCAGACACAATGAATAAATTTCTGAAAGTCTTGCGTCTAGAGCTGGCCTTAACAGAACCTGCCAAGCGGACGGCACAAAGTCTACTGTTAACAGGAATCCAATCTACTAATGCGGCTGCAGGCCGTCGTGCTGAGGAACTATACCTACCCAGCTGACTGTAACAGCGGCTGTGGAGTCACCCGAAGTGTATAACCAGTATCGGGTAGACAATGCGGGTGCTGTTAGTTCCATACGTTGACTACTGTCATGGATTCTAGTCTCCGAGATACAGCAGACATCAACGTGCAACGAGTCTAGCGTTCGTGCGAGAGCCGCTTGCTGACCTATCTGTTTTAGCGTGCGAACGTTGAAGGCACCTATATTAATTCGCGTTCTAGGTCTAAGCAAGGGACGAGGAGGCCTGAAGCTGAAAAGCAAGAGACGGAATTTACCGACTCAGTGTTACCACAGTAGCATACATCTGTTGTGGAACACTGCTCGTAATTATCAGAAATGGAGGTGGGGAGGGGCCTGAGAGCTAAATTTGATAGGACAGTGGGGGAGGGGTCAGCAGTAGCATGATTTCGCCTATCCACCCTGCTGTATGCAGCAGATAGGGCGACCCGGTTTATACTGCGAGACGGCCGATGCAGTATGGATTTATTGTTGTTGTGAATATTCATGGTTGTGTGTGGGCTGAGATACTGCCAGGACGCCCAGACCTAGACAGGAGAACGATTAGGGTTCTCAACCAAAGCCTTTGGCTCAAAAGCCTGTACCGCAAGGCAGCGGTTGGGTGGCAATGTACCAGAACTGGTACTTTTTCCGGAAAAAGATGCCAACCTTCTTCCCAACCTGGAGGACCAGGAGACTGGTTTGTCAGACCTCTACCCATTGGCCTGCCTGGTATGAGTGACTCTATCGGTGTGGTGATCCACACCGTCCAGTTTAGCCCAATAGGTCATCGAGATGCGCAAGCCGTCACACACGTCAAGGTCAAGTCTCGTTGTGACGGGTGATCACGGTCAACCGTTCGGTGATCGTAGAGCTACTTTTATGAGAGTAACTCTACTAATCACTCCATTCCTCATATGGAAGACCGCAGTAATGCAAAGTTAAAAATAGTTTTACTGTGCTCATCAGATCATGCCTCACTAAGTAAGCACTCTTACGCAGTCAGTAATGCGATATCTAACCGTCTGACTGCTCCCCTCACACCTTTCTGATATGGGTTTGCCCGGTAAGATCGAGTTATATATATATGTTTGATAACGGATCCTAGTGTGGATTTGAAACGTCACAATAAATCGTTCACTACTCAGTGTGTGCCCTTTTAAATACTTTATATATATATATATATATATAACACATTAAAAAACCACATGTGGTGGCAAATGTGTCGCAAGATGAGAAGAAAAAGGTAATGTCAGCAAAGCTCTTCAGGTAGATGCAGTGATAAAAAAACAGACCGAAGACAGCTATCGGGCCTCAAATTGGCTAGTTTGTTGACGCCTTCCATATAGGATGTCTAGGATGAGCGAGATGCCTGCAGACACATGTCCCGACGATCGAATGACCAAATTACGATTGAAAAGTGAACAACATTTGTAAAACTGCTCTGCGACTCACAATACCCCGCTTTGTTCGCAGTTATTACTTTATAAATAACTGGATTGGATAATGATAAAATTCATGTCACTGATTAGCAGCAAACTCTCCTAACGGCCAGAGTCACGGAGCAACTGTCGCTTAACCTCCAGTAAGACAGTCTAACACGATTTAAAGTGACTAACTAATTGAGAACTGCCAAACGACAGTGATCCACCATGTACCTTACGTCAGTAGGCATAGCGAGTAGTACGCTGGCAAGCTCAGTGCAATCGTCTACGTTGACACCTTATCAGAATGAGTGATTGAGCTTGTTCGATCATGAATTCAGGATACAATTCTACCAAAGGTGAAGCGAATGAAATTCACGAAGAATATGATCACATCTTTTTAACTGTATATGCCAACATTCAGTATACAATGAGAGCTACACAGAGAAACTTCTTTGAGTCAACAATGACAATAACATCGATAGTAAGCTTAGTGTCATGTGCCGATAAATTGAAAAACGGCACAAAAGGGCGGACAATATTACTCACTGGGTTATTAGCTTCCACGATGACAGTACGTAGAGCAGATTTCCCTTCTGAAACAGGAACAGAAGAAGCCGTTTTCAACAAGTGATTTTCCATTTTATTGTCATGAACTTGGCCAATTTGGTTTTCTGAAATCTGCCGATTGAGCCAACTAATAACTAGAAGAGGAAAAAGAAAGGCGAAAATACAGAAAAGAGACTATGCAAACACAAGCAAGTGAGATTAAACGTCTCAACGTAGGTGAAACGGAGGCTGTAATCACGGTCGTAATAGAGAGCTTTCAGATGAATGAACCAGAGCAGAAATTCCGGGTGGCATTTGTAATTTAATGTCTTAACCTAATAAATAATAAGTGGAGAAATTCCCAGTGACCCAACTACTAAACGCCATCCAAAATCAGGTGTTTGAATTGCAATGGTCTGCACGGTTCGTGTTTGGGAATGAACAGCCTGGCGAAAACCTGCCCACAAAAGTTACACTGAGCCACACGGTGAAAATCTGGCAAACTAGCGAAAGACGTGAGCGTAGAAACAACGTCCTGGAGAGGAAAATCACAGGTGAGTTGATGAATTGACACAGTGTAACGGTACTCCGCGCATCATTCGGGTACATGCACAGCACACTCTGCTAACCCACCCTCACCAGGACAAAAATTCCAGGCAAGGAAACAAGAAAGAAACACGTAACGGATACGAATTTCTTGCAATAGATAACTCCACTGAAGAACCAGATCTTTTGAAACCCTATATAAAAACACATTTTGGGGTTGAAATAGATGCAGTTGTCAGACAAAAAAGAAAAGTGTGACAGTCTTGTAGGACCAAGTCCAACTCGTCTGTGTGATGACATCACTTGTGAATAAGCCTTATATACCACTCTGATAAGCTAAAACCGGATCAACGCAAGGCATAGGACGGCAGTATACGGCTTTTTCAGATGACCCAAAAAACGGGCTTATGTGAGGGCGCTGGTGTTCAGCTCGCAGTTATTGGTACATATGCCAAACGATCGCCCATAAAAATGATCGCTGGGAAGTGCAGGAGATACCATCCAATGTTGACCTCATGCAAACGTGAGCGAAACGTCCACAAATGTGTTGGCTAGGGAGCACATCATGACGCTACCAAAAAATGTTCTTTTTTATTTGGTAAGAAAATGAAGGTAATTCAAATGAGCGAAGGCAGTCTTGTCGTATTGCGTCAGTGACTGATGTTAGTTGTCGCCAGGTTTGATGGACAGTATAGAATATAGGAAAGTAAGCGCTCGTAGAAAAGGAAATAGGCACTGTACAAAAGGTGCTGCATTCGCCAGTCAGTCTGTAGACATCCTGAACTCGATGAAGGTGTTTAGCGGTTGTTCGTTTCAAATAGTCGCAGAAGTCTGCGAACATCAGGAACAATTCTAGGATGGAAAGCAAGTGAAATAGCAGTTGAACTGCGGCGCACGAAATCTACAGTCAGTAACGGACGACCGTTTAAATCCCAGTGGTGAAACAGCCTTCGCTGCATAAATGTACATGACAATTCTTCAGAACTGCCAACTACGAAATAAGTGGGGTTCTCCAGGTGAATAGGCGGTTGTGAACTCTGGGCGGTAGTACAACCAAACAGCGGCGGATTCACGGTTGGCAGCCTGGTCTCCAATGAAATACCACACAAGCTCTTTGACGGTTCCGCGATAAAGCGTGTGTTATACCGCCACAAGGTAGTTTTAGATGCTCCAACTGGAACGCATAGGATATTGGAAAGCACGCCGTCTGTCAACCGTACGGACATCTCCGGTCTCCTCAAACCGAGTCCCGCGGAAGACATACGAGACGTCAGTGTGAGCAGCGGCTTCAATCCGTGCGTATAATATGGCATCCGAGCCTGTCGTTGTCCGCATGTCACTTGTCTACCCATGCACCAGTGTGTGCCCTCTCTCTCTCCTTAGCTCCGAACGACCCAATCGTGTTAACCACGCAACCGAATTGGTGACTTTGTCTTATCTATGTCTCAACGTTAATCTGATGTTATTCTCGTGTTCGACAAAGCTACGCGCTATTGCCGTCACGTGTTCTCATTCTACTCTGGGCTGACTACGTGTCAGAGCTCGCAATTTGACGTGAATCCTAAATTGTAATATAAGGTGTGCCAGGTACTTCGAATGGCTGAGCCCCAGTCGAAGGGAGTACGAACCGAGTTGTTCACCCGCCCCTACAACAGGAGGCAAGCCTCAAAACAGCCCCGTCGGTCCTGGACTTCCTAGATGGACAGCTCTGCTACACCAGATTCACTTACTTTGGTGAATTCTAGAACCGCTGCGCTGCATCTTTCACAATCACATGCAGGGCGCATTGTACATCCTGGATAGATTAACTCTATCTGAAGGGCGCATGAACTGAACCACGAGTGGACATCGGCCCCCCGATGGACTACGAACTCCGTGCCTCGTCCCGCTGCCTTGTGGGCTAGGTTCTTTTAAAACCAAGCGCTCCGTGTGAGGCCCCTCAAGCCAATCCTGTTCTTCACGGCCTAGAAAACAGGGTCATATTCTGCACCACAACTATGAGCCGATAAACTTATAAAAGTTGCAAAGTTTCCCTTACCTTAGAACGGTAACCCTATGATTGAGGTGTCAGTGGCCACCTTTGATCGCATGTCACACTCTTCTGCATCAAACCAATCCATCTCCGTTTCCTTTCTTTTGTTAAGTGACTTTACTTGATGATCCCCAATCTTGTTTGAAGACACAAGAAATTTGCCCCCATTTGCTCTCTGCGACGGAAGTCACAGCCAGAATGACTGTGCCCAGTACGGAGGTTACATCCTTGTGTGACGGACGAAAACCTCTACTTGCCTCCCGAACACCATTTAAGTTTGTAACCATCGACGTTCGAACACTTATGCAAAAAGGTCGGCAGGTAGCTGTTGCACGAAGTTTGGAGACCCTCTCCATCAAAACCTGCTGTCTTGTAGAAACACGACCTCGAAATTCTACCTCCATGATGAAACTTCAATCTTAGTCGGCCGCTCCATTATGCGTATACAATGTGCGTCTGTCTGGACATCTTGCGGATCAAGCCACTGGCCAAGACGGTGCTGGAATTGCTTGCAGACTGTAGTCCAGACACAATCAGAGATTAGTTATCACTAGCTGATTAACTTCCTACACACCGCATGCTGCACGGGCATTATAACACTGGATGAGGACTAGAACGCTCAGATAGGCAGGTTAAGCGTTGACGAGCGTGACTTAGGTGGCCCGCACTCTTACGGTACTCGTCGAACAGACAACGGTGAACGTTTGTTGCAGCTCTGTGCTGATAACGGTCTGTTTCTGGAAGTACTAATTTTCGGTGTTCTGGTCGTCAGCACCCTACCTGGGCCCCATCCATCAGCTGAAATTGGGAAAAAACACGGCATGCAATACATAAGTGCGGTACTGCATTGTGTGGTACCGCTGTTTGCTCAGCTGTCAATCGCTGGTCTCTCAGCGATCATTGGAACATCTTGACGTTCGTCCGATTAATCCATTTCAACAGTCAGTACAAATCACTTTGCAAGGCTACTTACTCGCTTGGAACTCCAGAAGCAATTACGACAGGATCTCGAGACTTGGTGATCAAAAAACGTTATCAAAATTGAACAAGCCACTGCTACCAGGAACAATCGAAAGCTTTTTCACCTCATTCGAAAAGCGGGTAGCAGGAAGCTAGTTGTGAGCGAGATAATCTCCCAAGCTCAGTTATAACCTCTGCGACGACGCTTAGGACACTAGGCTAAGCACTTTCAACAACAGTTCAGCCGATCACCTGCGGTAATCACTACGTCTTCGGGCTTTGTCTGTGATCTTGGGTCTGTTGACGATTCTCTGTCATTCATTTGTTTGATAACGGATCCTAGTGTGGATTTGAAACGTCACAATAAATCGTTCACTACTCAGTGTGTGCCCTTTTAAATACTTTATATATATATATATATATATATATATATATATATATATATAGGGTGGAATGTCAAGTTTAAGTGTATCACGATTGAAAGTTGTCCTGAAACAGAATATAAGGCCAACCGCAAGGTAGGAATGGAAACAGTCATTTCTGATTTGTGGCTAAAAAACAAGTTGGTCTCGAAAAGCATGAAAATTATAGTCCTCATAGACAACAGCAGCGTCCACTCTGGACTTTCATTTTTGCATCAATATACTATATCAAGACCGTAGACATTAAACGTCCATATCATCCAAACAAGGAGGCTGATTTGCCAAATCATAAACTAACCTATATACAATAGCAGATTTTGCGATATACAACAAACTGTATTCCCGCTTGGCAGCAGCTTCGCTGAATAGGATGAAAAACCTAATCGAAATGAGTAGGGGACGTGAGCTCGAAGCGCATCAAGCGTTGTACAATATACGACCAGGAATGATCGTCAATTATGCTTTCCAAGACTTGACAGACCTTAAAAGGAGCAATCGATTTGTATTTGATAGGTTCGTTGCAATTAACCCCCTTGAACATGGGAAATACGATGGAGTTTGTCCATGCTTCGGAAGAACGCCTTCGTTTAAAGAACAGTCGGACAGCTCACCTGATTGTCTTACCAGCTTTCCCAGTCGAATTTTCAGCATCATTGGGGAAATCAGGTAAGAGCCAGACGACTTATTGCCAAAAGACTCTTTTAACTTTCGTAACGGGATGTATGACGTAATAGTTATGTTCATGAGGCCACCAGGGGTATCATTCCTAGTGGCAACCGACAACAGTTCCTCACAAAACTACGTGTAGAGAAAAGTAACCGCATTTCACTAAATGGGTTAAAAGGCATAACTCCACGGTCAGTGCGACCGAATGCGGGTGGCAACACAAACGTTCGTCACCATACGTAGCTCGTTGATTAAGACGATCTATTTCAGATGGTGTTTGAGAAACTCACCACCGTATAAAACTGTTACAACCGATTCTTATTGAATTCGAACAGGAATAACTGGTACGAACAAACCGAACAGAAAACCCCTTCCGATTGGCCCCCAAGCCCCGAAACAGAACCAATGAAAAACGGACAAAACAGATTCCGGATAGGCAATGTATCTTAGTTACCAGACGTTTTGCAAATACACATGAGAAACCTATCTGTATTTATGGGAATAAATGAACTTGTGACCACGTGGGCGTGCAAAGATGTATTTGAATCCCACGCTGATCGAGATCTTAGTAAGGGTTTGCGATATCATAATTCTAGCAGAGAAATCGTATTCTTCATTTCGCGTCAACGTTAACCTTAGCACCTCCCAGTTGAGAATGTTGATCGTACCAAGAATGTCACGGATTAACCTGCAGAGATGTCGTTAGCCATCACACTTGATCAGTTCACCGTCTGATGAGTAGCTCACTTGGCCGGCTCTGCGTGTTGGTGGTTGCTGCTACAGGCTCCGGCTAGGGGAGACCGAACGTATCCTGCAAAATTCCCAAAGCTACTTCTTACCAGTCCAAGGACTTTGGTGATACCCGTAGGTTGAAACTGGTTGGCATAGCGCACCTAAACGTTCCGACTTGAACTTCAGAAATAACGTTCAACTTACTTCGAATTCGATTCAAAGATCACTTGACAAAATTGTTGTAATAAACCCGGGCTAATACAGTCTGGTCAATGCTGACGGGTGGGTGTTAAACTCCCTGCAGTTGATTGAACCTGCTTTCGACAGTTGTACCCGTGGATCCTGGTACAGCGACAGTTGGACGGATGGAGCCTAGTGGCAATCCGACTTTCCCGTCAACAAGAGTCTCGGCTGGAGATCGTCCACCAGATGCTCGCGGATTTGGTGTTGCACGACAGTGCATCAGAATTGTTTCCAACACTTTCACGTCTGTTTCTCCTCTTCGAATTTCCTGAAGGGTACGTTGGAAATTGTCCACAAAACACACACCCTGACCTTCAGACTAAGGATGGTAAGATGGCGATCGGGTGTGACCGGTACCGTTTTGCTGACAGAATTCATCAACCATTGCGTTCCATTGTCACAATCCAACATCTTTGCACACTCGAATCAGCTGAATATTCTCCAAAGTTGTAGGATGACTGATCCTGTGGAAGTGGTTGATATCAAGACAACCTCTGGCCACTTGGAGTAGGCGCCAACGGCAATCAGAAAGTTCTGACTAGCTCCCACTTCATAGCATGATGCTTTCGATGTGACCACGATTTGGAGAGTAGGAGCAAGACGCATCAGCAAATTGTCGGAGTTAAGTATTATCGTAGCTTTATGGAATGACCTCCAGGAGATATTCCTCAAGAACAGTCTGTTCAAGAATGCCCGAACGCGGTGCGTGCCTGACAGAAGCACGCTGTAGGTGACTTACGAGGCCCAAGAACGTAAAGTAGATACGTCCAACGGTGGTGGCATATCAACAACAGCATAGACATTGTTGGGGTCTGGACGGCAGCCATTATCATCGATGACGAAGCTTAAGTAGACGGTTGAGTGCATGAAGAAATTGCACTTTTCCTGGCAAATACGGAATCCGGGAATCAGCTATGCATCCAAGAACCAGGTCCAGGCGCTCCATCAGCTCTGCTTCATCGGCCCCGGTCACAACGATGTCGTCCAGATAGGCGGCTGCACCTGGAACATCGGTCAGCATCGTGTCCATGATCTGTTGGAAGACTGCCGGCGCAGTCTTCACGCCAAATGGAAGACGCTGGTACTGGAGCAGGCCGCAATGAGTGTTGACGGTTAATAGCGCCTTCGAACATTCTACGACCTCCACTTATAGGTAGGCGTCCGTTGAGTTTAGCTTTGTAAAACTCTCCACAGTTCATCTTCGCAAGTGGATAATCCGGCAGAGAGAGAAGATACTGGTGCATATAGAGAGCAACATCGAGACCCGTAGAAGTCAGCACAAATTCTCACGACTCGACTGGGCTCCCTTAAGACAACTGGTGCAGCCCAAGCGGAATAATTGACTGGTTTCAGGACACCAGCTTCCTGTAGGCGATCGAGTTCCTTGTCCACGAGAGGTAGAGCTGCGTACGGCACTGGACGTTTCGGTCGGAAAACGGGTCTTGCGTTTGGAATGAGGTACAGGATAGCGCTCGTACTGATGCAGCATCTTGAGCCATTTTGAAAAATTGCAGTTTTCGGCGAAGTTTGTCGACGATAACGGAAGAACTAGTAGTGTGACACGACACCACTGAGGCATCTTCGGTTGGACCACTGTTGCCTTATCGGCTGATAAGCTTCTGCAACAGGTTAATCTCGTCAATAGGGTCAAGACTCAGAAAGTTCATCTATGGTTAATTTATGAGGTAACAAGTGTCTTTGAAGTAGGCGTCAATGAAAATGACCTCACAAGATAGTTCACCGGATAAACCCAGGGTACCACCTGCGGCGTCCACATCACTATGTGGTTGGCTTCACAGAAGGTCGACCCATCTTGTTCCATGTTCTCCTTGAAATGAGTGTGAGGACGGAGGCGGTGTCCAGCTGTAGCCGAAAGGAAACGCCAGTGAGAGCAACCGTAATGCACTCCGTCTGGAAGCATAATCGACGAAGAAATGTGAAGATGGCGAGCCGGCCTCTGGAATTTTCCGTCACGGGAGAGTGATCTGGACTGTGATATCACTTGGTCGTTTGCGCGCCGGTTGTCTTCCTTGAGACATCGACATTACTGACACTTGTGTTTATGAAATGGACACAAGCGCATATGTAACATGCAACCAGAAGAGCAGACAGATATTGTATCCAAAGATGTATTACGCAACACGCAGCGGTACTAGAGTAACCAAAAAGGATAAGGTACAGGGGTATGACAGAGTTACGTTTAAATACAGTTGTCCTGCTTGCTCGTCTGACTGTCCGTTGACTTCAGGGTCTTCGTGCACAACGTTGACGTAGCGGTCACTTCAAATTCAATCCGTGCGCGCTTAACTAGTTTCGATCGCACGTTACACATACAATACCAATCCCTATAATCAAAAGGGTGTCGGAAGCTTCGAAGACCGCTCCTGGTCGGTTGACTGCGTTCCACAAGGTTGAGGATGACAGGGCGCACAGATTGGGTACTGAAAAAAGTTGGAGGCCTAGATAACTGTTCGGTCATCGACATCATGTTTGAGGTTAGCTAATATTTGGTAACGATCATCTGAAATGTCATTTCAGCATCCTGTTTCATCTTATTCAAGACACGAGTGTAGACGTCAGCATCGGTCAATGATAGAACACACGAAAATTGGCGTCTTGAATTGGTCAAATGTCATACAGAACAGCTTGATAGTGTCATGGAAAGGGGCATCACAAGCGTTCTTTGGCAGAATGAAATACGTATAAGGCTCGAACTCCAAAGGATCCCATTTGCGTATTAACAGCCCGGCACGCTGCGCATTATCCGCAGCGATCGGCTCGACGGTGAGTACTTTCCAGCACCAAATATCGAAATGAAACCCAGGGAACTGATCAAAATAGAACTCTCAGATTGAGTCTCCAATGAACTTGGTCGGCTCGCCTGAATGTGAAATGGTGTCAGGAAGCCGGGTCCTGCATAATCAGCTTGTGCGTCAACGGCTCGATCAGCTTCAGTTGTGTTCTCTTAAATTGAACTTGTTGATGCTGCAAAATGACCAATGTGAATTTTTACTGCAAAATATAAGAGACCTCGACGTTAGTTCTGATCCACTGGGACTTGAGATATCAGGATTCTGGCAGCGGAATCGTGTACCTCAGGTCAGGTTTACGGTAACCCTGACAAAAACCTGCAACACTTTCTTTTAAGCTGACAACAGCGGCTGTGCCCTCAAAGCCAGAATGGAAAACGTACCTCGGCATTTGGGAACCTGTGTCACCCTACTGCCTTCGCCTGACATGTTGTGTTATCTTGATATGGTGACTAGGTTTGTGAATCTTATTTAGCCGGAAAGCTACGCTGACTGGGAATTCCATTCTACCAGGTAAACCCATATCCGGAAGGTAAAAAGCAAATGGTCAGACGAAAAGCATCTACACTCATAGGATTGGACGTCGCACTACTGACCGCGTGAACGTAATTTCTTGGCAAAGTACGATTCTATGAGCATACAAAGAAAACTTTTTTTTACGGTTACAGCACCGCAGTCTTCCAAATGAGAAGGAGAGAGGTCAGTAGAGGTACTTTCATTAAAAAAAACCACGATCGTCAAACGGTTGATGGTGACTATCGGTGTACTATTCAATACGATTCGGTACCATTCAAAAGCTTGATGTAGCTTTGAATACACCTACCACGCTCAACTATGACCGGAATCAAACATCAACGTTCTACTGTCAAGCGAATGAGACTCTTGAATCACCGGCTGCAGGTACGGTTCCTCAAGAAAACTATATCTCTTGTTACCCTTCAGGTCAATGCTTTGGATCACAGACTGTGGAATCACATCCCTCAAGTAAACCCCTTCCACAACAGAAACGATTGGGAAACTTCGGGCACTATCGTTCTTGAAATAACAACATCACTTGCCCGTTTCACTTACCACCTCCAATTGTTATGTCCTTCCAACACTTTCAAGCGAAAACTGTCTTACGAAGCAAAGACAGCCAACAAATATTGACGCTTTTGGTGTTCGTACTCCTCGACAAGTAGGCCAGTAAGTTGCTTTGACGGACATGCTATCGAATTGGGAGATTCATACGTGGTATGCCTCAAAGGTTTGAATCTATACTATCCACACCGGGATTCATTGGAGATCACCTCTAGATAACTATTGACCTAGGCACCTGTTGGGGAAAGTCTATTTTCCCCAAAAAGGGTTTATTTTTCGAGCTATCTTCGAAAAATAAATTGTGATTTTGAATTTAATCTTTTCGCGCCACAACGTGCCAAAACTCAATTTTGGCGCACGTTTCTCCGGCGTCTCTGATTGGCCCATCCCACTTTTAATGCATCAATTAACGTGGGATTCTTCAAGGCTGTTCAGAGACTATATATATGCAGACGCTGGTCTGCAATGTTACCTTTGGTTAGAGAGCAAATACATTCTCGACTGAAGGTCAAGGTCTTCTGTGTTCTTCTGGGGTTTCTGGTTATCGTTACGCTCGGTGCTACGTGTTTATCGTTGACCAGCGGGTCATAACAGCACCTCTCACTTGTGGCCCACGGTGATGCTGAAAGTGAATCTCGCGGCCTAGTTGGAATGAGGATCGTGTAAGTTCACAGTACTAGCCGACGATTTGAATGTACAACCTGACTGTCTTTTTCTCAGAAGCGAGGCGGTTAAGTCATGTGTTTGGGATCCGGACACAACGCACTGACAGCGGTGAAAGATGGTTACAAACATATGCACACTATAGTCACTGTAGATCGAATATGAATGACGTTCCGTCGGAAGAACAAGTAACCTTGGAGTTTAGGTTACTGAAGAAAAGCAAGGCTCTTAGACCAGTTATCTTCTTTCCTCTTCTCAAGGGCGATGGAAAAAGGTTTACATAACAACTGGCAAAACTCTTCCACACGATTTAGATGGCGTTCCATGCACACGTCGTAAATGCTTCGGAAGTACCGATGGCTGACATGTCTCCAACGGTTGGTACTTTAAAAATCTATAATAAGCAAATACTAAATATTACATTTCCCGAAAGAAGAAAGTTAATTTTCATCCTTATTAGCAGGCAAATTACCAGAAACAGGATCAAGGTAAGGAGCACATGAAAGATGGGCACGGGTCAGTCAGTTATTGCATAGAATACCGATCACGTAGGCGTAAACTAAGCGTGTGTAGTCCCACAGACGAGTGATAAGCTTATTCGCTCACATAGCTCCTATTTTTCTTATTTTCTTCCACTTTTAACATTCAATCGTTACCGTTAATATATTTCAAATATATCCGCGTCATTCAAACCATACTTCTTACACCATCCAACTCTAACCAATATATATGCTACCCACAATGATGCAGTTTTAAAAACAATCAAACTATCTAGCGTTTCTCTTTAAGTAAACACTACAAACACACAGATCAAACTCATTTCCAAAGTACACGCTGCCTGTTTCAGTCAATGATATATACTTGAATATTTCTTGCACTTCGTGTCTTGAAAAAATTGTCTGTAACACCACCAGAACGTTTCAATAACTGCTTGGGCTCCAACCAGGAAGGAGACAAAATTGATGTTCAGGAATGCATTCACCTGCAAACTTTAAACTGCCGTTCAAAAGCAGTGTGAAAATACCGAAGAAAATACAAAAGCTTTTGTACGCCACAACAAAAATTAGTGTCAAAAAAAATAACACGGCGTTATAGAACAACGCCCGTTAACCAGTGGTGTTATAAGGCGCAAACGTTGAGACCATCTTAACGTGGAAACCAGACAAACCCCGAATGCAACCAACGATGGTACATCTTACGTGACACAGGTGGATCAGATTACAGAAACATGCGTAGAAGCGAAGGCGCGCCCGAGTTCGCATATCTCAGTATCGTGGGAGGATCCGAATGACTCAATCGACTGGGAAGAACAAGTCCGAGAGGAAAGGTCAGAGATTCACAATTTGTACACATTTGAACCGTGTCTGCCGTAGAGTACCAGTGGCGAACGGTGTTCAATGGATCATTCGAGGCAGAAGATATCGAGTTGATGAAGGTCAGCAACAACGGTACACGCAAAGTAAGCAAGGAGGGTCATCATGTGACCTACTGGTAGTCGAACAATCACTCGTCTGAATGTAAATGGTACAGCCGCTTAAGCCAGCAAAGCAACGAACTAAGTCTATTGCAACATTACTCAGAAATCGCTTACTGTTTTCATTGGTTTTTATTGTTTTCTGAGCCTCAGCTAACTCCGAAGAGAGCCGGTCAATCTGGTGATTTAACCGCACGGTCGAATCGGTCGCCTCCTTCAGTTCACCTTTCAACCGCTCTACCTCGTTCTGTCGTTCTTGTAATTCCGCCTCCTTTGTAGACAGCAGACGTTCTTGTTCCGCAGCGACTTGACCACGCAATTTGGCCTGTAGTAGAAAGATTTGATCGTCACTTGCTACAACAACGTATCGTCTACTTCGCTGACATTCTACATAACATATTTTTAGGGGACGTTTAGGGCATAAAATCACGATCTAATAAAGTTGGACTAGACCAGGTAAAACCGGAGATTCCGTGATGCCATTTTGAATTTCAGTCTCAGATTCGCCTCTACTCAGGTACGTTTTCGTCAACCTGTTCAGTCAATCCGGTTTATCTGAAAACGACAGGTAGAACGGAGTAACTGCCGTATAAATACAAACATCCGTATTCGCTTTTAGCTTAAATATGAACAATGTGGCCAAAACCGATTTCAGTCCGGGCAGTAGTAGGCCCCAGTGACAACGACAGTGACTGAGGGTTGCGAGTTCAAGGCTTGCCCGCTTTGAGTGCCTCTACTGATATGTGAACAACCTGAGATAGTGGTAAGCGACCCGTAGTTCAGACGACGCCTGACAGGTCAGACTGTTTGGTGTACACGTTGAAATTACAACTCCAAACAAAAGTGGCAAAAAGATCTGGGCTTGACCAGAAAGGCCATCAATTCTACTAGTATGGTAACATGATTGACTGTGCAGACGACGATCCAACTCAACAAAACATTCGAGTAAGGTGTGATGGTCACATACATGCCTTGTTTCATTAACAGTCTGGTTGTTTGTTATCGGGGTGTAAGCAGACTTATGTTGGTTGTTTGAATTAATACGCAAAGGTTTTGTGAAGTAGACTTCATCTTTCTCTCGCTTCTACCTCTAAAGTATGGCCCGTTCGCTTTCTCACGGGTGTAGCAACTAAGCATCGGCATCAACCTAAGATGTATCGCTGTTGATGATGACGACACACCCACTGAATACACATGTGATACGCATTATGGGTACGGTCAATTAGGTCATTGATTTGCTAGCTTCGAAGGTGAATATTGATAGATCGTAAATTATAACACGTTTTGTCCAGTTCCCATCCAAACTGTGATGACATCATAAGCGCTACAGTTTTCTTCGTCCGGCCACTGAATCATTCAGTCTAATCTACCCACATCATGACTGATCGCTTTACTTCAAGTCCATATATGAACAAGTGGCGAATGATGAGCATACTCTGGTTTCACAACAGTCAATTCACTCAATCAGTCTACATGGGATTTGCATCTTCTAGTGAGATCGACCCCCGACTTCAAGTTTTATTACACAACAATGATGCGCACAGTCCGTGACCCTTCACAAAGATGAGCTGTACCAACCTCTTCATGACGAACGCAGAATAGAAAAGCATGGACCTAATAAAAACAACTGACACAGGCCTGACAAACTAGCAATTACAATTGAATGTCCAGTATAACGGCAGCCCATATATGAGCAAAATGAACCTACCACAGCACAACATGACTTGCAATCCAACAACCACACATCTAAAGCGGCTAGGGAAACATAGGTAGATTGCTAGGCAGAGCACTGGATCAGAAAACATACTTTTGTGTGCTGGGTTTTGACATCCGCCTGGAGATGCTTAATAATTTCATTGGCTTTTTTCACCTCGTCAGAATCTTTCGCTATGGTGGTTTGTAGCTTCTCTGCGTGACGAGTCTGAAGTTGTAACTCTTCCTGTAGCCGAGACTGAGAAAAAAAACATAAGCAAACAAAAGGTCCCTTTGAGTGCAGCTTCCTTCATATGAAAGTAAAGAAACCAGCAATGAGTACAGCAAACCTGGATGGGAAACGTCGGCCGACCGATCGTCACGAAAAAACAATAGGTTAAAAGTCGCATATGCCCAGCAAAATGGAGTAGAAAGCAGCGCAATTATTTTTAGGTCAACGTAGATACTAATACGAGCGACTAGATATATCTCCCAAAACTTGATTACACTAATGAAGAGAAAAACAATAAGTGACGAAGAAGGCTAGCTCAGATGGAAGCTGTTTCGATCCACGAAACGTAGTGAATTGAAGGTTAAAAAAAGAGAACCAAGCAAAATGGTCATTGGTGAGCATTATGACAAACTCGCCAAGTATGAAGCGACCCACTTATGAATACTCCGGGCTTCGGCTGCATTCCAATCAGAGATGGGAACCTTATGCCTCCACGCGGCATATGCCACTTTGGGAGCCTGAGGAGTTCGCACTGGGACTCTACTACTCAGCCATCACACTGTGCATTCAGTGTCCACCAAATCATTCGGAAGATGAACCGCTATAACGGAGTTACCTGGAATAGACAGTAGTGACCTCAATAACGTAGATATTAAGCATTGCAACTGCATTATTAGCAAAGGGTATGGCCACTGACTTGATCTCGCATAATCTTTACGTATCGTGGTTTTCACGATATACAGAACGGCCTAGCTTAATCGTAGTATCACTGTGGAGTTGCGCCCTAAAGTACGTTTGTCGCAAGTAGTCGTATAAGCATGGAAAAGAACTGAATTCATATATACATACGTAGAAATACTTTAACGGTTGTTAGCCTGAAAACATAGGGCAGTTGAATGAGCCGAAGCTCACAATAACAATAGTGAGAAATATTCCGAGATAAAAATATTCCCAAAAGAAAACTGAAACAAAAACAGTACTAAACAGAATTGTATCGATACAAGCATGTCGGACGCATGTTGCGTGCTTCTGACTGAGGTCCTGAGTGGTCACAAAGTTTTCAACTTGGGATGACACCCACTAACTTCACCTAACGGAACAGTTGCGGTTTACATATTTTGTGATCATGTTGCCTGGCTATTTCGTGGCTGTACCCAGATATCGAGGCTTTCGAAGAATAATGTCCCGAACGCTCAGTCGACAGATTGCTTGGCCTAACCGTCACAGACTATGCGTTTTAACTATTCGGCCAATGGATCGCATATCACAGGTCCTTGGAACCGTGTGCTAGCGAACGGTTGTGTTAAACACTGGCATGATGACATGGCGAAAACAGACACACGTCGGTCGCAAGTTATATAGTTAGGGTCATTTCATTTTTTAAGAATTTTGGTGGCAGGCAAACAAATTTGAAGACGGTGATCCTGATAAAACCAAAAACAACTTACTCACCTTCGCTTCCTGTTCAGAGGTGAGCAAATCTTGTGTTCGTGTAATAAGCTGATCTTTGGCGATTAATTCTTGTTCTAGCACAGTCAACCGACCTTCCAAACGGCTGAGTGTAATGGCTTGACTTTCATTCGCCTGTTCTGCTGTGCGAAGCTTACTGCGGACAGCTTAAACAAGTGGGAATGAAGAAGAAAGAACAATGCCTTAGTTTGACAAGAAAAAAACTAGATTCAACTCACTGGGCGATAAACAATGTGGAAATTCAGCACTGTGGCCTGTACCTCAAAAAACTTCGAAAAATAAGTGGACAAAAATTAAAGACTTGATCCTACTGATCTGATCCAGAAAGACAATATGAAAACGTCTTGCTTTTGTCCGGTTAATCGCACAGTGCAAGAAAACGACCTAGACATAAACATCACAGCATTTGACACTGAGTGGGCAGAATGAAAATCAGGACCTAATGTACAACGGTAAACGACAACATGAGAAAGTATCATCCATTATTTGATCTACTGGCTTAACTTCTTGTCACGAGTCGGAGTTCACGTTAGGTAGAAAAGCAATGAATAGGTCAACGGGTACGAGTTAATAACTTGTGATCAAGATACATCACAACCGACGACCATGCTTTCTTAAACCTAGTACTCGCTTGGTTTAGTAAGCGGTTAACAAGACAGACGAGTGGCCACCAGTTAACAACATGTCCACTCGATACTCAAGTGAATTAAAAAGAAATGAAACTGACGAGCCAGTTAGGGAAAACCTACAGCTTATGTAAAAAATGGGCGAACGGATATAAAATAGCAGGAGCAACACTTGACCACCTTATTGTCTGTTCAGCTAGCAAGTGTCGCCCTATGAAAAACGTTTAAATGGTCCACAATAGTATCGAAGACGTTGATCAGTAACTAACTCCGTGCTCATTTTCAAACTGCTCCATCAGTGAGATTGACAATTTTGTCAATCACTTTTCAATATTCCTTTTGTAGGTTGACACATCAACATGTATTTTATACGCTGATTTCAACCGACTTGACACTACCATTCTTCAGGACTCGGTCAGTATAAAACTGCAACTTGTCTTACAAGTCCGGATACAAATCTTCATTTAGCCTTCCTAAACAATACGTAATTGTTTGCAGTCTACAGACGCTCTGTCTGGCAACACTGACTCCTATGGTTTACAGCATAATCCGATATAAGCTCTTTATTCGCTATGTAAATCGCAGAACTCGACGTCAGTAATCTTTTGCTGAGAACTGTCCTGGGTTATACGGATAGAACAGCCTCATCCGATTCGAGTTTGCTTGTCCATAATGATCCGTCCACCTAGTACAAGTGATCGGCCATTCGTATTAAGTTCGACATCGATATTCACATGACTCCCCAGGGAGATAGAGTGGGTCAACAAATCAAAATATCGTTCATCAGTGAAGTACATATCAACGTACGTCAGATCTAAATAAATTGTTTACATTCGACGAACATGCACGCCCGCTAAGAAAATCGTTGTCGAGCCCCGGCACAATTTTAGCATAACAACGAACAACACCTTCTCAACTCCTACGTACATGACCCCATTGAGAGCTTGACCGTTTATAGGGAACTTATTCGGTTAAATTTCAGCAAAGCAAACGGACCTGACAGTTTATTTCTGATCGATCCTAAGTAATATGTGCAATTTCATGTCAAGTAATTCACTAAGTTTTTTATGTACCGTAAAACTGCCGGAGGACGGAACGTATCAAACTAATGCCTGAAAAAGAAATAAACAAATTCCGCTCGATTCTATATACCTCGTTGAAAGCATTTGCAAAACCAATTCTTGTTCACGATGTCGATTCATTTATTGTCGTCCATGCCCAGTCTACCTTTGAGGCTTTTGTTTGTCTAGTTTACTGTACTGTTCTATCGCTTGAAGAAAAGTCTAGAATTGTTCGCACGTATTGCTCCGACTGAACCGATGCATTTAGAAACACAGACAGAGAGACGTAACTCCAAATTCTAAACCACCTATTTTTTATAAGAATATTTTGTCAACCGTAAGAAATTTAACTAACTTACCAGCCAAGCAACTTTGACACCCACAACTGGCTCAAGTGTTCTCCAATGTGCAACCCAGCTCGTTTTTGTCCAACTGTTATATAACATTCATGCCAACTCATGACAACACACTTGTAATCAAAAATGTAGATGATATGACTGTGGACATCAAACACCCTACTCAGTTTTTTTACAGCCGCATTATTGGTGAGTTTGTTCAGATTGTCAACCTAGTGTGAGTTTCACGGTTTGTTTCCTAACATTCAAATGTGTCCGTATGTTACATTCGTTTATTAAAAATAATTGAGCCTTAAAATGTGACCCTAATAATGAGCCTTATTATGGCTGCTTGTACCTTCATAAGAACAATGAATCCGTACTTTCACTTACAGTTCGGTTGTTTGTTTGCAAGGTGTAGGCACCTTGATGTTGAATGTTTGAATATAGACGTAGCTATTTTTAGTAGTCCCTCCCTCCCTTCTTTTTTCTTCTCTCTTCCTATACAGGGTTTGCTTTTTTCTTCATGGTTGTGTGGCAGTTAAGCATCAGTGTGAACCACTGATGTATTGCTGTCTATGATGATGATCCCCAATCCTAACAAGTGACTGGAAGCTACCTGGAGTAACAATATGACGTCGGCATTTTATGTTGCCGCTGCTTCATCATGTCACATTAGGCAAGTTATCAAAGCATTTGACTCGCCACTGGAAAAACTGTTCATCAGTTGCTTAATTAGTTTGTTGCCCAACGGCTTTATACATCTTTCTAGATCTTGAAAATAACTATCGTGCAGTGTTAGTATGCCCCGCAAACAATTCGTTGATTCCACTGTTCCTCATCACTATGAAAGGTAAGAAAATCTTGCAGATAAAATTCCGGCCGACACACTCCATGCGTGTTTCAATATCTATAATTAGATCCCAGTAAAAGCACTTAATGGCACACATACGGCCCGACTCAACATTCATCATTCCATATTCAGCCGAACCTCGACACAAAATTAGGCTTCAAATTTGAAGAACTGAACCCACGATTCTTTATAACTGAAACTGACCATAGCCATTCGCTAATTCCTCACGAGTTTGAGCATGATTATTACCGTTCTAATAGTTATACTCATCAGTCTAACCGTCTCTTGCTGAATATGACCATGTAAAAAACGGAAAATGCATCTATCCATACAGGCGTGCTGCATATATATATATATATATATATATATATATATATATATATATATATATA
>LOND01000204.1:74474-99186 GCA_014220965.1 Paragonimus kellicotti
GCCAGAGAGGTTCCTGGGGTTCCTATTCTTCACAGTATTGTGTTTGTCGTGCTGGCTAGTGAAATGGGAGAATGGTAGGGGCAGTTTATTTTTGATGGCGTACCAATTTGAGCAGGTTGGGTGGAGAATTGAACAAGTTTACCGTTCACGTATATGTCTGTTCGGTAAAAATAGTACGGGCGACTATACCATTAACATTCACATACCGCGACCAACTGAGGACAGCTCATGAGAATTTCAAGTTGGTAGAGTTACCTACCACACTTACAACGTAGATCACCAACATCATCTATTCTGGTTACTTCAATGCCCTGGAGATTAACTAGTCAGCGGAGTTGGCATCTGACAATTTATTTGGGGATATGATGCTGATGCTTCCTCAGGCGAGAGTTTTAGTCCAGCATATAAACCAGCATACCAAGTGAAGGACTGAACAGGACACGGGCCTGCTTCTACAGATTTCGGGCCGGATATAGGCTCTACTGCAGTTTCAAAAGCTCTACATTCATGTAGCTTCTGACCAGTCGGACTCAAAAGTTGATAGATGTGGATCCCCACATGGGTCTATTTCAGGGGCTTTACTTTAATTGATTAACAGAAACGACTCCGGGGTTCGTCTGTCTTGCAGGTGGTATATGTTCGCAAACGAAGTTACGCCAGCTAGCTGGCTAATCTAGTCTGTCATGCAGGAAAATCCAAATGGAATTCACCGGTGAATATCAATATGAAGACTGCCAATTAACCTGAAAATTCATCGACAATTTTTAGCCGCGCATGTTGACACTTCCCTGGGGAAGCGACACGTTTTTCATGGGATCCTAACTTGTGCTGGGCAGCTGTATGATAGAATGGTCTTTGGACATTATCTTTGTATTGCAAATCATCCGTTTGTTGTTTTTCTGCCATATCATTGGGTGTTCATCAGCTGGAAGAAGTATCACAACTACATTCGTCCGTAGAGAGAGTGCAGAAACCACTCCGTGAGAAACATTCATATTTCCTACATAATACTTGGATATCATGGTTGTGCGCTTTTATTCATACGTGTTTATTCATTGGAGAACGTTCTAAACTTGAGACTTATCAATATACAACAAGAATACATGAGACCCCGACCTTATTCCGCAACTGTTCTGATACTCTTTGACTGGCTGCAACGTATGTGGTCATGCATGACCGGAAAATTTCATTTTGCCACGCCCATGTAATATGACTGTCACAAAGCCACCGGTAATTTTCGCATCGACCCATTAGAACTGTTGGACAAGACCGGAACATACTACCCGCTGTTATGAAGCATGCGCTTTGCAATTTTGCACATCTGCTTCAGATTATTCAAACGTTTATCCTCCGATGAAGTGATGACAAAGCTAGCTAAACGATTCGCATCCTCCACCCACCAAAACTATTTGTATGCATGAATAAGAAGATTGTTTATACGGTATTAGCCCTGAATAGGGTTTTCGTCGTTCACAGATAGGCTCGACGTTTATGACAATATCCTCATGTCTTTGTCTTCCGTCGCTTGCACAGAGTACCGTTCAGTGTGTGGTGGACAAAGTAGGCACATTGTTCTTCCGTGACGTCCTTCATAGCTTAGTTGACTGAAAGTTCCGGAATACGCATGTGCCATTCTTGCTGATTCAGCGTTCGATCGCGGTCACCACTCATCGACGCGTCATAGTAAACACACAATTGCTGCTTCACCCTCGCCTTCTGTATGGTACGGACGCTCTCAGTGGGATTCAGCATAGACGAATAAGGGTTTTCATCTCAGTTGCTGCCCTCCGTGATGAGCATCTTCGGAAATCATGCTTCCCAAATTAGTGTAGCATTGTCACGAACTACCATCATCTTTGACATAGATGCGCCTGTGTTTAGTTTATCTATCACAGCAGGGAACCACTGTCTGCAGTCAGTACTTTTGTAAGCACCACTTCGCGCCATACAGACGGTAAAAGAACTTTCTGTCACTGCTCCTTCCAGATGTAACTTTTGGCCTCTGCTGTTGGCGACAGGAGTGCATGCTTTCATCTTCTTCAGAGAATATCTCATCGACTTGGTGCAAAACAATCCGGAGCTAGTCTGATCAATTCATTGAGGATCCATGAATCTCGCACTGCGCTCCAACAATCGATGAACAAAATGCCGTCGTACCGTCCGGTTCTCATTGGTGTTGATGCTGACGGGAATTTGGCACAGCTTCTTCACAGTGATGAACCGTCCATTTAAATATCGGCCGATAGTAGTTGTCGATGATGCTTCTGCAAATTCCGCTTTCGCGTGCACTTTCACAAATGCGAGAGTCACTGTGGTGTTCGTGGATATCCACTCCAGCATCATGCTGATTTCTGATTCATTCAAACTTTCACTTCTACTTCCTCTCCAGTGTTGAGCTTCGTAACTGGTGCAATCGACATGGAGCCACTTATACGCGGTCTTGCAATTGACTTCCATTTAGGCGAGCTACCATGCCTCAATCACCTTCTCTTGCGAAAGCCCCGAAAATGCGCCTGCGCGTATCGCTACTGATCTGGCTGTACTTGCGTTTGCCACTCATGGTTGATCTTGAAATACCAAAACCTGTTTACGAGTTCACTCGACTGCACCCATGTGGTAAGCTACTGGGTGATCGACGACATTCATCGGCTCGTGCTCTATGCTTCCTCTGGGATGGACTCCATATTCTGATTGGACCACTCGAATGTTTTCTCGAGCATGCCGTATCTGATCGGTAGACCGAAAGTATCTATGAATTCTTTGGGATAATGGTGGTTTTTAAGTTACCGTGGTTATTATAATTTGTGGCGTGTTGCAGCTCGGAAAATTGCAGAAATCTGCCGCCGGGAAACGTTTCTGTTTTAATATTTTCATTGGCGTAACAGAAAAACGCGCATAGGTTCAGTTGTATGTGAGATGATAAAAATTTCAGCAGAATTGCGAAATTGCGTTGAATAACCAACTGAATGTGTTTATATGATAGAAGTCGAAAAATATTCTTCTCTCAAAATGCGAGTCTGATTATGCGAGAAACTTGTTTTTCCTTCCGACGATCAAACCATTGTTCGGCAATGTGGACTAAGCTTTTTATAAAGCTGCGAAACGTAATACATTGTGGAAAGTAATGTTGAACTTATTAATATATGCCAGAACTAAGAACGTCCGTGGGGCTTCCCAGGTTACATTTGGCATGAATGGCCAATTATTGCAATGGAAAGATCAAACTATTCGCGGCACAGTTCATGACAAAGTCTCAGTGAGCTTACTTTTAGCGCTTATGAAGTTTCTATCGGAGACTTCAGGAAGACTGTAAAAGCCTCATATATTATATATGTACTTAAGCTGCTCCGTCCATTTGTCCAACCATACGAGTTAAGCTTCATCGGACTAAATGCTCGAACACAAAACTTCTCCGTCCATTTGCCTTGCCTTACGAGTAGAGCCAAACAGCTCTTCATGCTTCAGCACATAACTTTCAACTGCTTTGATTCAAGCTAATTCTCTTCGAAGTAACGGAATGTGATAAGAATTGTCAATTTGGAGCCTTGTAAAAATCGGTAAATGTTACCTCCGGATTCCTTCAGCGTGTGATGCAGCTGTTGTTCGCATGAGTTCATTCCGATGACGGAATTGGTTTATCACATGAAGTCCTCATCATCGCGTTCATCAAGTCTGATATCTGCAAGATAACCATGTGTACGTGTGTAAATGAACCAAATTCGCTGAATGATATCAACAGACGAATCACTCCAGGTTATGTCCATTCGCGGTTTTTTGTCCACGGACATGTCCAAGTCAACATCCATAATGGGTGCTGTGCAGGATCTCTTTGTCATATTCATTGGGGGTGTGAGAACGTTAGCTGAAGTAGACGGAACTGACAAATATAAATGGAAAACGTGCACCTACCAGGTGACGGCGGTTGAAGTTGCTTGCCACAGAATGGACACTCACATATGTCGGCGGTTTGGATGCATTCGGAGTGGAAGATTAGCTCATCGGTATCACAACGATAGCTGTCCGTCTGCACCGGTTCACCGCAATATCCACATGGCAATCCAGTGTGAGGTTTCTTCACCCACCTTGGTTGCTTACTTGCCGGAAGATATGATGATTGGGAAGTCATACAAAGCTAAGCCAGCCTTTGCACGTTCCACTGTTTTGCTGGCGAAAGCAATGATACTGTTGAAAGAGGTCACAGCCGTGCGACTGCTGCATTCATGTAGTTCTTGCCAGTAATTATGCAGTGCTTGTATCGGCGGTTGAAGTTGGCTGCAGCAAGCGGCTGAAACTGCCGGCCAACCAACTTTCGAATTGGCAGGTTATACTCCGCCAACCACCGATCATGAATTGGGGAATGGCTATTTTGTACAAAAATTAACAGCACCAGAGTGCTTATTGTGTGGGTAAGAAGGCTTCCAAAATACCGAAAGATTGTGGGTGCAAGAAGGTCACATTGAACGATTAAAAACACACTCACAGGTCCCCTGCAGCCATCCACAACGAAACGGTTGCCATCATGTTGTACCCGCGGCTGCAATGTTCAGGGTGATCAATGTACAACCGCTTACCTTGGATTCGGCAATTGTTTCGAAATGCAAACGTGGGATTCGTCCGTTGAGATGCTTTTGCACTTGATGGCTAGCAAACGTGGTCATTTGACAAAGAATTATTTCACGTACAAGTCAACACCCACAACTTCACGACGGTCGCATCCATAGGTCGTTTGTACCTTCGATTTCACGCGTGAGGCATTCGCTGTGGATCTATATTTTTTTAAATAGCAGTAGCTAAGCCGTCTCTCAGGGCGTCCTTTTCTTTAACCGTCCGTTAGCATTCTCCAGGCGATTATTTGTGCGATGCCGAAGTGGACAACATTACTTTGTGCATAAATGGCCCACTGGAGCTTGATTGAAAGCCAATTACATAACAATTAATTCGTGAACTTCATGTCGGTTCGGCCGATTATATGCCAAGTCACGTTTGAACCTATAACGTAGAGTGTGTAACCGTGCAACTTACTCCTGTTCACTGCCTGCTGTGGCCATTCCGTGCATGAGATGCCAACTGCGAAAAGAATTCATTGTTAACGAATATGGCAAATACAATATTATCCATTTACATGCTTTCGGATGGCATCACTTACAAGGAAGTAGCCGAAAATGATGTCGCAGCCGAACACCACACGGTCTGCCCTCATGTGCACAACTATCTTGAACCTCACAAACGTCTTCACCGGTATGGGTTAACATATCAGATCTCCGAAAACTTTCGAACAGCCTACGTAGTGAAGCATACTTCTCACTACGCACGTACCCGTACATCACCGGTCGGCCGTGTCCCATGCCATCTGTAACCGGGAACTGATATAACTTCAAGCTTCAGGAGTATCAGAAAATGTTCCATGACGTACTTGTGACTATTTGTCACATGTGTGACATCCACGCTCATCCACATGCGGAAAACGTCTAAATAGCCTAACTTGTGTTCATCGAGCAAAGCAAATATGCGCATATCTGTTGTCTCCATCCTGCACGGTAGGCAAGAAATCCTTCTCGGTAATCTCTGGGTACACTTTCATGAGGTTTTCTGAAGCTCAATTGAAATATTACACAAAAAACTCACTTGCGTCGTATGTTTTCAATGTTAGCAACTGTGATTAACTTCCCATCAACCTTGAAAACACTACTTAGTATCAGCGGTTGGCGTATTGTACCAAAACAAGCTCCCAGAGTCATTCATTTCACTCACGTTAAGTCTGCGATTGGTAGGATGGGACTCGTATACCAGACGATTAAGAGGATGGTTGTGCTCTAACTCGAAAGAGCTCACAAGCAGACAGTCAGTTCTTCGGATCACGGGAAATCTTGAGTCGCGACACGTGTCACGAGAACGAAATTGTTAACCAAGAAACAATCATCTCACTAAACACGTCGCACACCTCTGCATTCACTCTTACGTCTTTTGTACTTCGTACAGCGATAGAAAATCTAGACGGTTCTCAGGGTTTCATGCCACCTCACCTTATCGTACTTCAGGACTGCAACGAATCGTCCCGCGAACGTAAATAACACCGACATCCTCTGTGTGCCTTTACGGACACTTTTGGAACTGTAAGAAAGTGTGAAATTCACGCTTTTCAAAAACAGCCTTGAAAGCTTCCAAATAATCTTTGTCCAAAAAATAAAACAGTAGCACCAGTTAATATGATAAGCAATTTCTGTGATACATACACAACATACACATTATTTTTGCAATAATTCTGCAAACCACCAGTAGCCATACCAATTTTCGAAAGTAACACACGTTGAGGTCGTTTTTCCATTATTGGCCAGTTAAAACAAACAAACACCTGTCCGTAACACGCATTTCGGTGATTTTCATTTTTGCGCTGGGTAAGGGGGTGCGAAAGCGGAATATGCGGTGAACGGTTTTTCAACCACGATAACAGAAGAAATCACGGTCTACGAGTGGCATTCGTGCTAGGGCATTGCCCTATCGCAGCATCCAATGCGTACAGTCGCAACCAGAGAGGCTGCTAAGGTGACTTAACTAGATCAATCTTAAACCATTTCCATGGCCTGAGAATACGATGAAGAAATTTTATCCAACACGAAAGACTTTTTGAACAAAAGGTACACTGTTATGTCTAAAAAAAGATACCAAAACGGAGAGTGTTGAAGGAGAAACTTGTTTGTCATGCTTAATTGTGCAGACTAGCACGACGGACGTAGATATGTTTATGCGTTCTCTGTCGAAGGGGGACAAAAACCCGTGGGATCTCATTCGAACCCTCCAAATGTTAATTGTGGTTACTGATACGGGTGAATGCATACTTACTTTAAGTAGTGACACGACGCTCCCTCTACGCAATTGAAAACTCTCAACTCCAAGTCGCACCTTAAACATTTTAGCTCCTCTCTCCTCCATCACCGTCCCAAAAGCAAGGGACAAGTTGTCAGCGGCAGCCTCCTAACCAAAGCGACAGGTGAATTCAGGCACAAGCTCACTAGATGTCACTGGGTGTTCCCACAGTTAGCGTGAGAGCTCGGAAGATGGAATGACTCTCTTGCCCCTCTTCTCTTATTTTTGCTCCACCTCCCTGTTGTTTTTTTTCATACGCTTAGTATCGCTGAATAAGTCTTATTCTTCTTTTTCTGCCATCCTTGACACGCGGCTATAAATCGGTGCCTGATGGAGACAGTGTAGCGCCACCGGCGAATGGGACAATCACAAAGATGGCGCGCTTAACCCCTACATACTACGTGTAGGATGTTCCACGAAGAGCGACACGTAACGATAAATTAACGACACCAAATGATCAAAACTAGAATGAATCCCAATGCCAGGGTATCGCTGAACAAATTATCAAGGCTAACAATTAAATAGCTTCAACAAATGCGACCGATGGATCGTTTCCCGGAAATGAATTACAATTTGATGCCATATAGGCCAAAGATGAACTGTAATCACAACATGGCACTCATGCTCAACAGAGTTTTTCCAAGCAGTTAACAGTTCCGAAAACAATGGCGACGAGCCAAACTACAAAAAAGTGGTGCACGCACCACTCAAGCAAAGTACAATAGCCAACAACTGGCTATTCACAAAACTATCAAATTGGCAACATAAAATGGAAACATATAGGTTAAGGTTCACGTAACGGCGCAAACAGGAGAGGTAGAATATACAGGGATAAACTCTTTGGGGGTGGGTAGAGCCGGGTCGGAGTTTCACGACTGAACTCCGGAAGTTGGTGCATTATGGAAGTCATCCTTTTTTCTAGCGTCACTGAGTAACACACATCGCCCTTTGGACGCAGGTTCTTGTCTGTTCTCTGAACAGAAACCGGCCGACAAATTGAAACATCTGGAATCCTTTCGCATCATGCAAAACATGCGCGGACAGAATATAATTCATGAAATCTCTGGCGCAAAAGTAAGGTCCGCTTGATCCTCGTCTATTAGCAGTTTCGAGTGCCCCTTCCTGAAAAATAATCTAAACATATTCTTACCTAACATCCAACTGTAAGAATGCGGTAGGGTTTGGAGGTAAATTGTGGACTTTCAGCAACGCTTGATAAGTAGTTAATTCTAGCCTAACCTGATACCGACGGCAGCAACCAAGAAGAGAAAGAAGGGGACGCACGATGGATTCCAACCCACTGGGCGGCAGTCAAAAGGACGCCAAGCGGTAAGCGCGTAAAACGTTTAAGTGAATTATGCAACGCCGATAAGGGTCAGTGTTAAACGGCCTTGAAAAATGGAATAATATTTGAGCCTGCAGAAAAAACAGCAAGCGCTCACAGCGTGCGATTAGTGTTTAGTCTGAATAAGATGTCACCGGGTTTGTATCAGGCATCTTATGGCAGGCATGCACGAAAACCAAAATACAAAACGGGAAAGCGAAAAACACGGTTGCCGCCGGGACCCTCATAAGTGTCGAACGAACATTGGTCACTACACACTCCACAGATACCAACAATGGCCTAGTGGAAGCTCGCGTAAATTTAATTTTTCTGTTCACTCAAGTGTCGTAACAGAAAAATCAAACCCCATTAAGCTGACTGACGGGAAAAGCTGATATAGCCCCCAAATTGGTCTTCGGCGTGTTTAGAGACAGCTAGACAGCGGTCTACCACGTTTTCCATCTGAGCCGGCTTTCGATGCTCCGTCGGACTTTTCATCATCTGCTTCTGAAAGCCGACTTTTCCATATTCCAAGTTAAGGATCTCTTATTTAGTGCACATCCTCATAATTCGATCGGATAGGACGCGACTCAACCCTGGCCTCCCAAAGAAGCGACCTTCCCTTTATAAACTGCTCATAGAAACAAATTGAACTGGCATTTCTCTTGAAGTGTGAAAGAACACCACTCTCACGCTCATGTTTCAGGTGGACGGTCATTACTTTTCAGCCGACTGTGGGCCGATTAGTCTCACTATAAGCCTGTGAAATATAATGGTACTTTTGATAGAACGCATCATCCTTATCAAACAACCCTTAATTCGCTGCTCAGTACAGCTTACTTCCAGACCGGTTGCGCATAACTATTAAGTTAACTTTACTGAATAGCCCAACGGAGACAATAATCGTTGGCCACATCCCTGGTGCCATGTTTCTTCATTTTCCCAGAACGTTCCACTGCGTCCCGCACAGTTCATTCACTCATAGTCTGTCGTTTCATCACATCCAAGAGGACATTCGACGTTAAATTACGCCTTCCCGTGGTAACAGTGTTTTCAGAGTAGAAAACGAACGAATACTTCTTTCTCTTTCCTGATCTGGGCAAGTGTTCCCCAGCGACTCGCTCTTAATCCTTTTGCTATTTCAGACACTTACCTCCTCTAACGTAGTTTTAGCAACTCCCTGGTTCCTACTGCCGGTACAGAAAAACTGAAATAAAATTGGTTCCAGCGCGGTATGCACTGGGCCTCATTGTATTATCGTCTGATCAGTGGACTGAAACTCTCCTCCGACTGACAACAACTGCACACAAAAATCACCAGAAGGAGACACGGGAAACCTAGTCTTGATGCCTGTTTCACAGAGTGCAACAGATACCCCGAGAGTCAGCAGGATGAAAAGCTCGACATATTTGACTGCAACCTGGCTCATCTTTCCCCTGTGGACATGAGATGACGGCTAGCAAGGGGCTTGGAACGCCTGGGATGATATGAAAGCCCTTCCATGCATACAAAGACACATATTTAGGGTGCTTCACGAGTATAAATTAGCTGGTCCATGAACTGAGAAAATTCGTCCCCATCGTTTGCATTCCCTATTTTCCCCTAACCTGACACTTGTTCCCACTACCTCACCCACCCCGTTTTGTTTTATTGAACTAATGTGTCATTAACTGTCCTTGGCGCGAGTAGCCATTCTTGTCCTGGCCTACTGGCGTGACGGCTGACCTTTGACCTTGCTGGTCCTGTTGAGAAACTGTTGATTTTGCTGGACGAGACTATCGTCGCGAACGATTGAGGTTTGCTTTTTGTCATTATCGATGCATGTCCTAATAGTGCCGTGTAACTTTGTGGATCCAGGCTTGTTTTCAATTTGGGGATCCGCTTTCCGGCCACGCGTTACTCAACGATCAGATGTGGATCGTCACAACAGGGTATACGTGAAAGACCGCTCTTATATGCAAGTCAGGTTATGTATGCCGGCCGAAGAACAGACGTACCGACCACCGATCTCGTGCACCATAAAGGTCACTGACCGGCGTCATTTTCCACACGAATATCTCAAATTTCTTAGTCTCCAATATGCGAATTTTCGGGCTTCATTGGGAGTCATTCCACACATAATACACTTCAACGTAGGACTTGTGAAGCAACTGTACCTCAGAGACTGATAACCGTCAAAGTGGGCACGACAAGGGGCTTCACAAACTCCGGTCTCGGGTCCTCCCTCAGGCAGCGATACTCTTCACACCGGGTTACCTATTACTGAAAGGATCTATTTGTGGTCATTAGTTGTTTATTTACGGGCGCCTTTCGAGCTTTCTGTGGACTGCCACTTACTGAAGAAACCTGATCAGTATTTCACCTGTTTCTTGACACCTGCCGTAGGCTCTATGATCGGCTTTATGCCTTTTTTCAACTGGTTGCATTCCAGTCTAATAGAAGCCCTTCAGAAGTAGAAACAAATAAAGTTGTTCGGCTCTGAACCTCTAGTGCCTGGTCCGTGCACAGATAGCGGAATCGCTGAACCTGGTGAAAATCGGGCATCAAATGGCGTTTATTCTGGCCACTGTCACATAGTCTCTCAGGGTGATTGTCCTAATAAGCAAAGCAAAATATCGCTCTGTTTAATAGCTGAAGAACAGTGACACCTGCGGTGCTCGGAAGTGCGATAAACTAAACACTTCCTGGCAATCTTCGCAAGTCCTGTAACCTGAACAGGCCCGGATTACTAATATTGGTCACACAGAATACCTTCGAAGAGACCTGAAGGCCCTGCATCTATGGGCCATGCAAAGAGAGTTGTCGTTTAACACTCTCAATCGGAAGGTTACACAAATTCACAACGACAACCCTGAAACGTTTTGACAACTTCACCCATGTTTACAAGGAGTATGATCTTAGTGCAACAATCACATCGCACCTCAGCCTGAATTTTACCGTTATGTTGCTGATGAAGAAAATCAACACTTAACTAACAATCATCCGCAGGGCTGTCGGGAGGTTCCAAACTGACACCTTCTTGTGTACCTATGGGGTGCTAGTTGGGAAAATAATGGCGAGTGACATTCAGGCATATGTGCCTTACTAGAATAAAGGACTAACCGTTCTAATGGTCGTCAAGATAAAGGCTACCGAAGTGGCTAAGGGTTTGTCTGTCTGATTTTAATGACGTACGCACCTGGAAGTCACGTTTTCTTCATGTGGCCCACAGGTGTACGAAAAGTAATCTTGTACTGTCTGAGGGAAATCTCCAGTTCCCTGAGAAGTCGTTTTACCGCGGATCGGCTTGGATGTGTAATTCTCCCAATTTTACGAGCGTTCTCGATCTCTCGTTTTTAGTTTTGGCATCCCACCCACACACTCGCATTCTGATTGAGACCTCGTCGTATTTTTTACACTTCCGTCTGGTCCATTTTCTAAGCTCGCTCTCTTACTGTTCGCATACCTCGTGGATACGAACGAGTATGTTACCATGTCTTGCTTAGAATGGACAACATAATAAAGTTGCGCTTAACGGTCAATCTTCTTCCTGCTTTGGGTTTTTGGGTCGGCTGAAAAGTTTACAGTTAACCGCGTATGCTCCGCCGTCCGTTGTTTGTTGTCGTTAACCGAAGTTCGTTCACCTGCCGCGTCGTTATCCGTCGGTGCGTTATCCACCTTGTCGTTCACAGTTGTTCACAGGTCAAGAGCCGGGATACCAGGATACTGTGCGGGTTGGTCTTCTGCGTTGTAACACTGAGTTTAGCCGTTGGGACGATTTGGCGTTGAACTGGACCACCTGGAGGAATACGGTTCGGACGGGCACCTCGAGTCTAGTGAACAATTATTGTGCGGCCGAGAACGGAAGCGCGCGGTACGCAAAGGAACCATCGGTGCCATAGGTCGTGGTGACATGACTATATGGCGTTGCGATGTGTGCGGCCGTGAATGCGCTGGCCGCCTTGGATTGGTAGGTCACCAGCGTACTCATAGTGCATCAGCGGCGAACGAGTGCGTTAGGCTCAGTTAAGTCATATCAGTATATCTATTTTATTTCTGTTACTGATTGCATCGACCACTCTATGGTCGTTCGGCAACTAATCCGCTCTCTTTTTTCAGAAACGGGTGTCTGCGATCTTCTACCAATTCTTTTTTTAACCTTCGTTGGTATAATGTATTATGAACGGTTCGCCATTTTTTTTACTGTAATCCAACCTGAATTCTGTTTTCCTCCTTATTCTCTCTTGTATGCACTAACATGCACTCGTATACATAAATGCCCCCTGTATTACATTTTACATATCCTTCTGAGTCAGGATCTTGTGATGGCAGTGTCTGTTCATTTTCCGAGAGATAAGGGTTTCCTTTTCCTGCTAGCCATTCAATTGGCTAACCAGCATTGGCCGGCTGGACACAAAGGCCTCACTCACACACCTACTGGTCTTATTCCTTCGGGTTTACACCGGATACGTGGTGTGTGAGTGGAACCACAAGTGGTGCAGCGCAAGCCACTTTTGGTGATGGTTGAACAGGGCGCCCTTTGGCTTCGGTTGATGTGACGAGCTAATCGGAATCAAATGCTATCAACCGTGAGCGGTTGTCTGGTGATTCGTTCCAGTCGGCTTATGCGCTACTAGACCACAGATTTAGTTACAAAATACTTGTAAAGATCCATGTATTATTTTTGAATAACGCGTAGCCGGAAAGCGGATCCCCAAATTGAAAACAAGCCTGGATCCACAAAGTTACACGGCACTATTAGGACATGCATCGATAATGACAAAAAGCAAACCTCAATCGTTCGCGACGATAGTCTCGTCCAGCAAAATCAACAGTTTCTCAACAGGACCAGCAAGGTCAAAGGTCAGCCGTCACGCCAGTAGGCCAGGACAAGAATGGCTACTCGCGCCAAGGACATTTAATGACACATTAGTTCAATAAAACAAAACGGGGTGGGTGAGGTAGTGGGAACAAGTGTCAGGTTAGTGGAAAAAGGGAATGCAAACGATGGGGACGAATTTTCTCAGTTCGTGGATCAACAACTTATCAATACTGACATACAGCATCCCATGCTTTCCGGACCACCCTAACGTATCACTTCTACTCTCTCCGTTAATATAACTCTAAGGGACCATGAGTACAATGCTTCTATAACACGTAAAATCCTGTCTTGGGAAGGTATACGTTTTCCGTCCAAGTTTGCCGGGCACGTAATATACCACCGGCGATGATTGCCCTGATAACATCAGCCGATGAATTTAAGTAATATGTTTGTAAGCGGGTTAATGCCAGATGGCCAATGGTGATAGGACGATTATAACCGGGTGTCTCGTAATTATTAACAGCTTTTTCTTTTCTCATTCTGTCTCATTTCTTTCTACCTTTCCCTCATAATCTGTCTCTTCACTGAGTCATTATTTTGAGACGTGCGGTGAAACCTCTCTAGTTGTTCCACTGTCAGCTGCTTTTTTACACAACACACTACATGTTCACACCAACTGAAAAGTTCGTGTGACCGAAACTGACGTATGACAGTCTCACTGTTGCACCGAAACCAAATATGCTGTTAAGCCGTAAACTGTGGGCTACTGACCTATACCAGAATACTTTGGCGCTGGGATACCACGAAAACATACCACACAAGTATCCTGTGAAAACTGTAGGATATCTTCAGCCGATGTACTAAGAAGGTCCGCTCAACCAAAAATTCACAAGTGACCGAGCCTCGGCATTATTCGGACGCCTAACCCAAAGCGTGCTGACCATTTGGCCGCCCCACCACACGCTGGCTTTAAACACACCTTGATGGAGGGTAGTTAACACGAAATCGAAAACCGTCAAGTGATATCCATTCATACAAGGGAGGCCGCGAACCATCGTGATACTGTATCATTCACGTCTATATAAAAAATCCTGCAAAGCGCAATAAACGACCAAAACACTTGAGGATTACTGATTGTTTCATCCTCGAACAACACCGGTTCCGTCCCGATCACTCATACACCACTAACTTGCTCTCCGGTCGCGATTTATGGGAAAATACAGCCGAGTATGATTAAGAGGAATTATCGTACACTTCGTGTCACGAGAGCCCTAGATAGGGTTGCTCACCGAGTTCTTCTAGCTAATGTGTAGTCCCTTAGGACCATTAGAATACAAATGAGATGGGAGACTGCCAATCCGATAGGTCGAAAAATAGATCAACCGATCAAGCTTGCTAGGCCACTATTCAAATCAAACGGTGTCCTACAGTGTACTGTAGGGCCAATGATCTTCCTTATATTCATCAACGACTCACCGTCCCGACGCATCTTGTGTTCCCAACAGTCGCGAATGATGTAAAAGTCATGGATACAACACTCACTTCATCTAACGGAGAGTCACTTGTGTCCATTCCTGACAGACTGCATTGATGATCGTGAAAAATCGGCTACCACACGACCTAAGCAATTGTTAGATACACCACGTTGCTCCAGGTGCTACAGAACGGATTGCACGGCCTTTGCTTCTCTTCTTTCCGTATTGCAAAGGCGCGATCTTGGAACAGCAACGCAAGAAGACCCAGGGGTTTCCGGCCACACGTCCATAGCTGCGTGCTAGGCTAACAGCGCAGTGCCTTTGGAACAAAGGAATCTGGATCGCCTCCATCCAGTCCACCTCCCCAAACTTTTTATAGTCTTATAAGGTCTCAGTTGAAAATGAACCTACAATCATGTTCAGTCTACCCGTACTGTGACATCAGATCAATTGAACCATTTCAAAGATGGGTTATTAAGTAAGTTATGAGATTGCAGGGACTGTCATTTGCCATGAGACGTCGGCGACCGAACGTGTTCGACCTCAAACAAAGTTGCGTCTGAGGGGACGAGACGGCGGTCCGCGAGATGCTACTGAATTCACCTCGCCCATGTACCCGCCTGCTTCAACTCATCTGTAAGATTATTCTCCATGTTAACTTCGCGATGTCTGGCGGTTAACGCAGCTTACTGCGTTGCATGGGCAGTCATTTTTTGTACGAGTTCCCAGGTATTGCAACTTCCTTTTGAGGGAGGTGGTCAACGTAGAGTCCCTGGAATCCTTCAAACGGCCACTTGACGACCACCCCATCGGGCCGCAGTCCTCAGTCGACCATCAGAGGTACCGCCCGCACCATACAGTATCAACTATGAATGGTAAGTATTTGAATAAGATGGTGTAAGAACTCAACGGTCTACATGAACCACCGTTGAAAAGAACGTAAACAATTTTGCTCTCCTAATCAGCACTCACTTTCCCTGCAAGCTAGATGGTAAGTACATTGTGCGACTAGTGTATGTTTGCTCCTAGTAATTTCGCAGGTTCTGCCAATCTGGGTAGGCAATAGGTTTGAGGACAGTTTCAAAGGGAAGACGGTCAGTCTGGTGCAAATCGTTGTCTTTTGACATATCTTTATAAATATTGAATCCGAAATGTCAGACACAGTACCTTTGGCTTGCCACCTGTAAGTAAACACTTAATGAGAACATTGGAATACATCGAAAAAGTGCTTAGAGCACTAGCGTGGTGAGAAGCGATCATGCTATACTACTCACACCACTGCTATTCAGTAGTGGAACCAGAGCATATATTTTGACATCGAAGTAGCCGCAGGAAAAATACAAGAAACATTGGAGTGCAGCATCGCATGAAATGGTTCTTGGTACGTAAGGGAACGTAAAGGAACTGAGCGTTGACGTCTGTGGCAGCCGTGACGGTCTGGGCCGAGTGCCGTATGCAGATGAGTGTTTTCGTTTGCTGTTCGCTCGTCAGATGAAGCTGATGCGGTTCGACAATTGCTGGCAGTAACCTCCTTTACAGTTGAAGGCAGGCGAACAAAGTGAACTGAGTGAACTTCGATGCGCAGTGGAAAAGTTGACTCAGGAAGTGGCGGCTTTGAAGGTGAGGAAGGAGGATAACCGTAGCGACGTCTGCTATAGATGCGGAAGACGTGGGCACTGGCAAAGAGTTTGCCCACTTGGCAAGAAACAGCCACATTTAAATAAACGTTTCAATAATTGTCTTTTGTCTGGGAAGGGAGATCCGGTAATCGGGGCAGTTGATAAAACGGCAATTCAGGCTAGTTTAGAAATCAATGGTAGCTCGGAGTGTTGTTTGATTGACACTGGGGCCGCGATTTCATTGATTGGGCCGAGGCCAGGAAAGATCGTTCAGCCGTGTACGATGGTCGTTCGAACAGTCGGTGGGTTCACTCTGAAAGTTAGTGGTTTGGCAGAATATGATGTCCGAATCAATGGTCACGTAGTCAAACAACCTTTCGTCGTTTCCCCCGACGCACGTCAGACCATATTGGGAGCGGATTTTCTTGACCGCGCTGAGGCCATGATTGATTTGAAGCATGATGAACTCGTAACGAAGTATGGTGTGGTTCCATTGGTGAGAAAACGCAGACCCCAACTTGGACAACTTGAAGCGAACAGAGCAATACCAACCTGTGACAACCGGTCGTTGAATGAAGTGATACGCAAGTTCCGAAAACTCTTCACTACGGATCAGGATCCATATGGCTATTGTGACTGGATTGAACACGAAATCTCCATCAAGCCAGACCGGTTTCGACCATTCGGCCCCAGAGAGAACTCCTGTACACCTACAGCCGGAAATTGAACGACAAGTGAAGGACATGCTGAAGGAGGAAATCATTGAGGAAGCTGATAGCCCGTTCAATTCCCCCGTCTTGTTGGTTAGGAAGCCCAATGGTAAATTTCGATTTTGTGTCGACTTCAGACGGCTCAATGAGATTACGGTCAATAAAGTCGTAGCAGTCCCAGCGGTGGCAGAGATTTTCGATAAGCTACAGAACGCCAGGATATTTACAGTGTTAGACCTGCGGTCCGGATATTGGCAGGTTCCAATCAAGCAATCGGACCGAGATAAAACGGCGTTCACAGTGGGAGAAAAGCAATATCGTTTCAAACGTATGCCGTTCGGACTGTCAGGGCCCCGTTCACGTTCAGACGGCTGATGCTGAAGGTGCTGGACGGATTGAACAATACTGTTGTCTATGGAGACGATATAGTCATCTACAGCGCGAATGAGTCGGAACATACAGCACACGTTTCAGCTGTGTTGCAGAAGATTGAACAAGCCGGCCTACGGATCAACAGTCCAAAGTCGCAACTGGCGAAACGAACGGTAGTACTGCTCGGTCACAAGGTCGGACAGGGTGAGGTCCAGCCACTGCCCGAGAAACTGCTCGCGATCGAGGCCGTCCCGGTGCCAACATCGAAGAGGACGTTGCGACAGTTTCTCGGTCGCGTCGGGTTCTACAGCCGTTTCATTAAAAACTTCAATGAACTCGCCAGTCCATTATACGAAATCCTGAAGAAGAATTGTCAATTTCACTGGACAGAAGAAGCCAATCAGCGTTTATTGAGATCCAACAACTGATGAAGAAGGGACAACTGACCTGAAAATTGCCAATGGCCGGACAGAGCTTCGTTGTCGCAACGGATGCGAGCGATGTAGGAATCGGGGCTGTACTGAAGCAGGAGGGCGGTGTGGTGGAATATGCCAGTCGGTTGTTAACTCCTGCCGAACGAAATTACTCAACGACAGAGAAGGAGTGTTTAGCGATCGTATGGGCTTTGGAAAAATGGAGGCCGTATTTGCTTGGCCGACGTTTTCAGGTGGAGACCGACCACAAACCGTTGGAGTGGATTAAATCGGCGAAGGACCCCCGAGGAAAGCTAGCTCGTTGGGCGTTGCGACTACAGGAGTACGACTTCGCAATTCGCCATGTAGCTGGGAGAGAGAATTACGTTCCAGACTTGCTGTCCCGAACGCAACACATGGAGAGAAATCAACATGGACATGAATGGAGTTAATAGTATGAACTGGAGAGCGATCCCGGAAAGCTACAAACGGCACAGAGGATGGATACGGCTATCCGCACAGTGATTGACCACCTTCTGTTGGGAGAACAACTGCCAGAAGACGAGAGGAATCCGGAGGTAAAAGCTTTCAGAATGCACTGGTCAGAGTTGCGGTTGAATAGTGCCGGAATTTTAATGCGTCAACTGCGGGATGGAATAAGCGTGCCTGTTATTCCGACGGAATTGAGAGAGACGATTGTGAAGGAATGTCATCAGCTGGCTCATACGGGATGTCACCGAACTTACGAAATGTTGAAGCAAAGGGCATACTGGCCTGGAATGAAGGATGATGTCAACACTTATGTGCGGGCGTGCCAGCAATGTCAGCTACTGAAGAGCACTAACTACCCCAGTCAGTATCCCACACAACCAATTCCGGTCAGTGAAATTGGGGAACTATGGTCGGTGGATGTGATGGGTCCCTTTCCAGTAACCACTTCCGGGAATCAGTACATCATAGTCATGACGGAACATTTCACAAGATGGATCGAAGCAGCCGCTATACCCGATCAGCGTGCAAGCACTGTATGCAGGGCGGTGATGGAACACATCGTTGCAGACCATGGAATACCGCGAAGCATATTGACTGATCAAGGTCCCTGCTTCGAAAGTGAAGAGTTTCGGAACTGTTTGGAGCGCTTGGGAATCAAAAAATTCGGACGACGCCATATCATCCTCAATCAAATGGACTGACGGAAAGAAACAATCGCACAATCAAGGAGTGGTTGGCGGCGAAAGGAGGGAACTGGGAGGAAGCACTACCATTCATTCTGTTGGCCCACCGCTGTTCGCCTCAAGGGACAACGAAGAAGTCGGCGTTCGAACTAATGTACGGGCGTGTGCCACGCCTGCCAGTCGATCAAGAGATTGGTTTATGGGGAGACCAACGGATGAACACGCGTGAATTAGCAGAAGCGCGGAGAGTGGCCAACCAAAATTGACGTTCGGAACGCCAAGTCTTGGATCAACGGCAGCAACCGAGAGAAGAAACCAAAGAAGCGCAAGATGGGCTACGGCATTCTTGACGCCCCCAGGCACATGCCAAACGAAAACTGCGTGGAAACTCTGAATCCGTTGAACAACGTTCGTAAAGGTCCGGGTTAAACGACCTTGAATAATGGAATAGTAGATGAGTCGTTAGGAGAGGGCAAGCATTCGCTGCGTGCAATTAGTTGCACGACTGAAGAAAGTGGCACTGAGTTCATATCAGGCCTCCTATAGCAGGCGTACACAGAATCATGCGTACAGAACAAACAAGCGGGAAAACGGTTGCAGCCGGGATCCTTAGAGAAGCCACACGATCGCTGGTCACTACACGTCTTTAGGCACTTTGCTGACGTGTCCCAATTTCCACACTAATAGTGTTCATTTACTAGTAAAAAGTTATAGATAGTCTGCCTGAAATTTCGAATAAGTACTTGCGGTAGTATTTAAAAGAACGAGGATTCACGCTAAAATGGCCGTTTTCCATTTCGAACTGCCTTTAAACCCAATACCAGCGAAAGTAATATTTACCGTCTGTTGGAGGCATGACAGCTGTGGATCACTTCAGTTTTTGTCTCTGTCTTTCTTAGTTCACTCATCCAACTCCTTTACATTCACGCACGCCATCTTCAGGTTCGGTGCACTGTGCAGCAAGTCGCCTCTTCCATTTATGAAGTAACCACTCGTGATACATGGATAGACCGTTGAGAACTGAGACCGAATAGTTTTTAGACGACATGTACATGTGGTATCGTAGTGTTACAAACGGCACGGATATGGGACGTTGACTTGAGGGGCTAATGAACAGCCACTGACAAGTCAGTTAACCGGAATCGATTCACGCTGCACGGTCAGATTTCATGCTTACAAAAAATCGGAGATTCTACTGACCTAATCAATCAAATGATAAAAGTGACCATATATATATTAATACCGAGAAAGTTTGTAACGGTAATGGATAGACTCCAAAGGTAAGCGTACAAACAAAACAGAAGACGTATCGGTAAAAAGGAACGACTCACTGATAAGTCGAGGTCCGCTGAGTTGAATAGACCACCACAAGAGGGAAAGACAGCGCCAGGGGTGAAGTTCGGAAAACGACCGACGGATAATTCCACACGCGGCGTGGGATGACGAACGTTGAGCGTCGACGGATTAGCCAATACGCGGAGCTAAAATATTTCAACGTGCAACTGCTTTACCAGCTCAAAATCCGCACAAATGGAGAAGGCAGAGACGGTGCGCGGTAACTCCCGTTTATTCGTGTTGACGATTAAATTCAAAAGTGAGTTGATGGTTTCAAACAAGTGTACAGATGAGGTTAACAAAACGGTATATACAGAAATGTACAAAAATGAATTATGAAATATAACTGTGAATTGTGGACACTATAAGAGCATACATACCGCGAACTTCCTAAATAGACTTGATGCATTATACAAGTACAAGTTTTGCAGTTATTCTTAACAGCGCATTGCGGGCAGAACAGTGAAAGCTCCAGATCGCCAAGTATGCACTTTTATCTAATCACACTCAACTGATCTCCATCAATCCTCGTTATAATCGACATACTACAGACACTCATATATCACTATTTCTACAGCACATTTGGTGACGAGCATTCCCATTCAAGTTCTTCCTTACAAGACCGAGAAGCGAGTTCCCAACAAACCAGGGACTTCTGGGATCCGCACCAAACCCACTGAACCTACTGAGGTTTTGTACATCCCACTGTGCGCATAACCTGTGAAACTCGTGAAACGACATCTGGAAGTCATTTCAAGCCCATTGGACAGTTCAGTTTCATTTTATTATCTGTGTTGAGTCTGTTAACCATCTGAACGACTTGTAATGAATGTTATTTTCACTGACTTTGTTTTATGTATTTGTTAAACGTTTGGGGCGCCGTGGTTAAGTTTGTTAAATTAGCATGTCAGATGACCTTCGGCGGACTTTGAGATCGGGACTGTCTGGGAAAAGGCGGAAGGTTAGTAAAAGTCTGTTTTTTAAATGCTTAGCATGCGCTCGTACATGTTATCTAATATTTGGTTCTTTTCCAGTCGATCTTTCGCCGTATCGCGGATTCTATATCTTCATTTGTACCGTCAGTCATCTTTCCGTCGGTAAGTTACAACGTTCCTATTGCGGTCATCGCTTTTTTTTCTCAGAGTCACAGTGCAGAGAATGGTGCGCAAACAACTAATCAGTATTCTTGTGGCTATACCGGAGGAGAGCGGCTGTCAGCTAGTTCGACCACTCATTCGAGAGATTGTGACACTCAAACCGCTGCCGTCCTAGACAACTGTGATGTCCTAAACGTTGACCTGGATGCTCTTGACCATTCGGACGGAGAAATGAGTGCTCATTCGTCCACCAGTGGAGTATCCTCCCTTCTGCCGCGCAACGTTGTGAAATCTCGAAACCGGACGAAGGTGAACTATCCAGAGTTACACAGTGGCATGGGATTCAACTTTTCTCGAATTAGTGCTACGTGCTCAGATGTAACGGACTCTGTTGCTTCGGCTTCTACTTTCCGACCCTCTTCTGTTACGCCTTGGATTATGTCTTTGAAGTGCAAACCCGCGGAAACGTTGGATAGTAATCGTCCGCTTAAGAAGCAGCGTCTTTCTAGTAACCAATCTCAGTGTAGTTCACTGTCAGAAACTGACCGTCAGTCTATGTTTTACCGGTCTAAGACTACTTATGGAGGAGCCTCAAGTTTTCGCAGTGGTCGACACGACGTGTTCGGAGTGAGTTTTCTTCCAACTGTTTCTTGCATTTACGTTGATTTGGTTGCATTACCGTTGTTGATATTTGCGCAGTTAAAAGCTATCGTACTCTAACCAATGAACAACGTACCCCCCCTCCTACGGCAATCTCTCCAAACTACCATTCAACCACATTAAAAATTGCTATTTATATAAATGTGAAATTCCAGAGACACTTCACTGATCCATTAGTTGGCCGTCACAACGAGACTGGACCTTGACGTGGTGTGACGGCTTGCGCATCTCGATGACCTATTGGGCTAAACTGGACGGTGTGGCCACCACACCGACAGTCACTCACGTCAGGCAGACCAATAGGTAGAGGTCTGACAAACCACAATCTCCTGGTCCCCTAGGCTGAGGGCTAAAGGCAGATTGTCATCTTTTCCCGGGAAAAATACCGGTTTCTGGTACACTGGCACCCGTTGGCTGCCTTGCAATGAAGGCGTTAGTTGAAAACCCTAATCATTCTCCTATCTAGGTCTGAGCGTTCTGACAGTATCTCAGCCGACACACAACTGTGAATACTCAGAACGCTGTTAATTCCATACTACATCGGCCCTCGTAGTATAAACTGGGTCTGCAGCGTACAGCACGGTGGATAGGCGAAAACATGCTACTGCTGACCCCTCCCCACTGTCCTATCAAATTTAGCTCTCAGGCCCCTCCCGACCTCCATTTCTGATGATTACTCTGCAGGTCCCACAACAGATGTAGCTAATCATAGTAACACTGTCGGTAAATCCTCCATCACCATTTATCTTCAGGCCTCTCATCCCTTGCTTAGATCTAAAATGCGAATTACTATAGGTTCTTTCAACGTTTCGCACAGGCCGTTCTCGCCCGATCAATAGGCTCGTTGCATGCTGCTGTATCTCGGAGACTAGAATCCATGACAGTAGTCAACGTATGGAACTAACAGCACCCGCATTGTCTACCCGATACTGGTTATACACTTCGGGTGACTCCACAGCCGCTGTTACAGGTCAGGCTGGAGTAGGTATAGTTCTCAGCACGACGGCCGCAGCCGCATTAGTAGATTGGATTCTTAACAGTAGACTACCGTACGCTTGGCGGGTTGAACTAAGGCCAGTTCCCGACGCAAAACAGTCAGAAATCTCTCCATTGTATCTGCTTATGTTCTACCCGGCTGTAGTGACGCTGGTGTCAAGCCCGTTTTTTGTTCTGATCTGTCTGCTCTCCTTTGATCTGTTATAGTCTTTCTGGCCGGAGATATGAATGCCCAGGTCGGCCGCCTTGGTGAGGCCGAATCTCGTTAGGTGGTAGGTTTGGGATAGCATCACATCGATCAGATAATGGTGGACGATTGTTGCAGCTGTGCGCTGAGCATAAGCTATTTTTAGCCAGCACTAGTTTTAGGCATCGTGCACGTCAATGCTATACTTGGCGCCCTCCTCCGAATCAGGCCTGGTCTCAGATAGACCACATAGATGGCGTGGTTCGATTCAGGACTGTCGTTCTTATTGGAGCACATACTTGGATTCAGATCATGCGTTGGTACGTTGTCGTTTTGTTCTTACTTTTGCTGGGCAACGACCCCACCGACAGCAACGATTAGCTGTTGAGAAACTGGCTTTACCATCGGTAAAGCATAAGTACCAAACCAGCTTAGAAAGCAAGTTTAGTGGTTCTCACCTTGTAGACAAGTTCAGAAGAAATATCCGTCGGAAGCTGAAACGTAGCCTAAAGGCTGATCGTGAGACTTAATTAATGGAAAACGGTAAGGAAATGCAAAAAACTTTTGCTTTAGGCAGACTGCTCAGGCTTTTCCGTGCTATTAGTTCCAGGCGACCGTCTGTCAGTGAGGCTATCAGCGAGACAGATGGCACACTAATCTATAATAAGTCCAGAAGGTTAGAGCGTTGGGCGGAACACTGAGGGTCAATTTAGTTGGCCTCCTGCTTCTATTGTGTTGCCGCCACAAACTTGTGATGTAGCACCCTGGTCGGTAGATTTGGAACCACCCACTGAGACTGAGGTTCGCAATTGCCTTTCGGCTCTCAATCGTAATAGGGCTGCTGGCCCAGATGATCTCGTGCCGGCACTTTTCAAAGAAGGTGGGAGGCGTTATAGAGGCATTGACTCAGTTGTTTCAACTTGTGTGGACGACGGAGACCATCCCTCCGTGCTGGAGTCACTCGATAATAGTTCCCATATTCAAGAAAGGAGTCCGGGGCTCTTGCGAAAACCATAGGGGAATTAGTTTGACCCCAGTCATTACTAGGGTTCTGGCATCCATTATACTTCGTCGACTCACTGCAGTTCGGGAGGTAAACATTAGGGAAGAACAGGCAGGGTTTCGCCCTGGGCGGGGTTGTATAGATCACATTTTTACTCTTCGTCAAATTCTGGAGCAGCGTCATGTGTACCGCCGGCCAACAATCGCCGTATTCCTCGACTATAAAGGTGCGTTCGATTCGGTGGACCGATCTACACTTTTCAAAATCACTTGAACGCAAGGGTGTACCGACCAAGTATGTGAACATACTGTCGGCGCCTCATCCGCATACTTCAGCTCAGGTTAGGGTTTGTGGCCAACTATCTGACAGTTTCAGCACCAGAAGGACGCAGCGTATGCGAAGACTGTCCGACTTAATCCGTTTCCGTTTGATTCTTGTCATAGACGAAATAATGGAGGACTGTCTGCCGGCACTCAAATGATGCCGGCGTGGACCTCCTACCTGGTGAAAGACTGACTGATCTTGATTATGCTGACGACAAGGTGTTGCTGTTTGACAACTTTCAAGCGGCACAAACAACACTGGACGCTATTTCGCGTTCTGCTAAATACTTCGGAATGCGCTTTGCAGCCTCAAAATGCAAAGTGCTTCTGCAAGATTGTTGCAGTTACGTAGAGTTTA